>CM046841.1:40130751-40356710 GCA_025618425.1 Heliocidaris tuberculata
GGAAAATACCACTTCGAGACATTAGTATACCGGTACATTCTGATCAATACACAACCGAGGATCATTTTCGACACGCTGTTGTTTCTATCTTAACATGGTTCTAGATAAATACTACTTTGCAGTTGAGTGTAATAGCCTGATCATTCATTTGCGAGCGAGCGAAGCGAGCAAGCAAAAAAATTAGGACTTATTTCTAACGCTGAAGGCAACTGGTGTTGAATTATATACAGCGATTTTCCTAATATAATAATAATAATGATAACTAGAAATTTAATTCGTCACTGAAGACGAATTAGGTGGTCTGTCCCTGTGGCAAATTGCTTTGTCAGATGTGATAATATTTCTGCAAGATAATAATCATGATAATGTTGACGAAAATGATGATAAGATGGTCATATAAGTGATAACAATGACGATAAAGATATATTGATAATGATGATCATAATGACAACAATAATGATGATAATAACCACGATAACCGAAGTCGCATAGCGCCCATTCAGGTTCACTTTTAGGGGCGATTTTTTGAAAAGTGCTTGAAATGGCATAAAACGTGTGCAAAATGAATTTGGGAGGATTTGGATCATTTCTAAATTTTGCGCACGCACGGACGCGCGTACGGACGCGTACGCGCGCGTTTAACGAAAAGACCTTGACTGGAATGACAGTGACCTTAACCATGCCAAATATGAAAGAGAAATGATATTTCGTTATGAAGATATGACCAGAACTTGATTTTCACAAAATGGCCCTGGATGACGTCACGATAACCTGATGACCTTGAAAAAGATGTGGGAACTTGACCTTATTAGGACTGATGACTGACGAAAATATGAAGAAAATTGACTGAGCCGATTTTGAGAAATAGTGATAACGAACTGGACGATTTGATATTGGAGGACATGTGGGAGATTATCCCCTTAGCTTTAATACACGACAGGGAATGAGATTGTACACAAACTACTGCACACTACTTTCCAACAGACATAACACGCAAAATTAGGCAGTTTATTACATTGATTGTGATGGTATATGTTATAATAGTCGAAGAAGATGGTAAAATGAAAGGCAAAAAAAAAAAAAAAGTGAAAAAAAAAAAAAAAAAATGGTCCCACCGGGAATCGATCCGGGGTCGCCGGAATGGGAGGCAAGTGCTTTACCAATGGACCAAAATATTTCCGATAGAGATAACACGTAAACGAAATACGGGATTCTGAAATCACATTTTGTAGTTAAAAAATGGGCATGATCCCGACATCTGATCAAAAATTGGAGGGCACATTTGTGAAAGCATATAGTCTCAGCTATAACATACTAAAATTTGGAAGAAAATCGAGCAGAAATTACAAAGATACTGCTCAAAGAAGACGGGAATGTAGAATCAAGATTTGAGAAAAAGTCATCTCCTATAGAGAATACACGCAAAATGAGAAAAATTGACATGCCTCCTTTAATCGCAAAAATACGCCATGATGCCTTTGTCAAAATGAAAAATCGTGGAATTGATCTTGTAGAAAATTGTCTCAGCTACAACATATCAAAATTTGGAAGAAAATCGACAACCTATTACTGAAATATTGTCAAATGAATACAAAAATTATGACGTCATTTTTTCAAAATAGAATTTTTGAGTTCATAGGCAAATATGATGACGTCACAACATTTGAGTGGCCAAAATTATGCATGAATTCAGATCTACAACTTACTGGCTTTCGGAATATGTAATAAAATTTGGGGGTCAACGGACGTTCTGACGAGCTATGGCGGATTATAGATAGGCATGTTTTTACCACTTTTTACATTATATTGCCCATTGACACGCGCAAGGATTTTAAAGTTTGACGCGCGCGTGTGGCATTATGGAAGGTCGAGAATAACTGTAAATAGTTGAAAATTGTCAAGAATAGTGTAAGGAATTCAAACCATGCAAAAAAAACGGCGTGTTTACCTTCCGTACGTGCTGCGCGCGCATAACGGGCGCGCGGACGCGCACGGACAGAAAAAATTAAAATGCTTAAAATGATTTGATCTGATTTGATTAAAAAGTGATTTTGAGCATTTTTAAAATTTGACGCGCGCGTACGTGCGCGTCATGATACGCGCGCAAATTTTCATGACATGTGATGTTGACCCTTGACCTGAAGTTCATGTGTACCAAATATGGTTCATTTTTGACGGCTCGTTTTGAAGATATGATCAATAATGTGATTTCACAAAATGGCGCCTGGATGACGTCATGATGACCTGATGACCTCAAAAAAGATACGGGAGCTTGCTCAATGATGGCCTGATAACTGACGAAAATTTGAAAAAAATTGACTTGGACGATCTTGAGATATCATGGCAACAAGAAAGTGGGAGAAAAATAAAAATAAAGAATAATAAAGAAAATTCTGACGAAATTAAAAGGTGATCTGTCTATGACAGACCACCTAATAATAAATAAAGAAAATTCTGACGAAATTAAAAGGTGATCTGTCTATGACAGACCACCTAATAATAAACTGTGACTTATATAGCGCATAATCAATTAAAACTGCTCTATGCGCTTTACATTCAGCTCTCCAAGATTACTTAACTACAATACAAACAAATATGTCTTTAGATTTTGCTTAAAAGATTCTGTAGATGAACACGACCGTAAATGTGCTGGCAAACTATTCCACAGTTTCGGACCACAAAAATCAAAACTAGCTTCACCCTTCTTCGAATCAACTCTAGGAACATGTAAAATTGAAGTATCTTCACGAGAGCGAAGTCTGTAATTTGACCGGTGAGGTGAGGACAGTAAAGTAAAAAGGTACTCGGGTGCCGATTTGTGTATGCACTTATAAACAATCAAAGCAACCTTGTAAGAGATTCTCTTCTCAACTGGTAACCAATGTAACTGCTTCAACAAAGGAGTTGCCCTATCCTGTTTCCTTGCTTTCAAGACAATCCTGACGATTTTGGATGCGCTGCAACCTCTCAATATCTGTTTTATTAACATTGATTAAGAGGGAGTTTGAGTAATCTAACCTGCTAAGCACAAGCGATCGAATAGCATGGCTACAAGCTTCTTTTGTGAGCATTTTTCTTACCCTACATATGTTATACAAATGAAAGTTGAGAGATTTACAAAGTGAAGTTACTTGGTTAGACATGGATAATGAAGCATCAATGTATACACCAACAGTTAATAACATAATGATCTGACATGCCTCTGTCAACCACAGCCAATTGTTCAAGAATGTCGTCGCTGATTCTTGAGATTACTAAGTCCAGGGTGTGTCCTCGGCTGTGAGTAGAAGAGTTCACATGCTGCTGAAAACCTGCTGCCTCCATGGCGCTCAGGAACTGTCTGCTTGCTGGTAAGTTGGGCTGGTTAATATGAAGACATTTACTTGCACTAAACACATGGGCAAATTCAAATGTTGTCGAAGAAAGAGTAAGTTGGGCTGGTCAATGTGCATATTGAAGTCACCAAGGATAAATACATGTCCATTCAGTAAGGAAAGCTGACCAAAAAACTCATCAATCTCAGTCAGAAAAGCATTCATGGTGAAAGCATTACCTGCAGATGGCGGTGGTCTGTACACAGCTATAATATGAAGACATTTACTTGCACTAAACACATGGGCAAATTCAAATGTTGTCGAAGAAAAAGTTGAGTTCTTTTGAAGTTTGAAGTCCATTGTACCCTTGAAGAGAATCCCGATTCCTCCATGAGGATCTCCGTGACGAGCGATGTTGAAGAAGGAATAACCTGGAGGTTTGAGCTCCTAGATGACAGTAGGGTCGTCCTCCAACAACCAAGTCTCTGTGATGACAAATACATCAGCATCATTCTCGATACAATATTCATATGTTTCAATTGTTTTATTGCGTACTGAGCTAGCATTCCAAAGATGAAGTGACATACAGGAAGGTGAAGCAGTATGATCTACCAGAGTTAACTGACGAAGATTCGCCAGGTTAGCCGCAGTCTGTCCAGAGTAGGTCCCACCTACTCTTGGATGAGTGGTCGAAACAACACTGATATTCCTTTGTTTCCTCTGTCCACCTCTTTTTCCACGTTGTGGTGCCCTGATATCGAGATCAGTGATGGTTTTCCATACTGTGTCTGGAATTCTCCCTCTATTGCTCTTTCCAAACTTATGTAGAAGAATGTCCAAGTCGGACTCAATGGCTTCCAAAGATAAATGTTTCCAAACAGGGTTACACAGCAACAAAGAAGAACGATCGTACACCAAGCGTTCATCTCCATGGTGACCATGATGATGAACTGATGGCCCAATGCTGGAATACTCCCCAGGGAGTGGAGAATGTGCATACATTGTGTGCAGGCAAGCTAGAATCCGATGACCGGGGTTATAATATATTTGTAAAGCGCTTAGAGACATCGCCGATGTATTAGGCGCTATATAAAAGCGGAATATTATTATTATGATGATGATAATAATGATAATGATACTACTACTACTACTACTACTACTACTACTACTACTACTACTACTACTACTACTACTACTACTAATGATAATATTAATAATAACAATGATGATGATGATACTACTACTATTACTTCTACTACTACTACTACTACTACTACTACTACTACTACTACTACTACTACTACTACTACTACTACTACTATAATAAACCGTTCGTGTATAGCGCATCTCACGCGTGAATGTATAATGCTTATGTATTACTCTTATACGTAAAAACCAGTGACTCTCTAAATGTATAACACTTATACCAGGCAATGACCTTTTATCTTGATAGAGATATGCAAGTGGAATCATTAATTCTATAAAGTGAAATGAATATGTCTGGTTGTTTCTTCTGTTGAGAGTGTAGATCATAACATTAATTTATGTGAGGAGTGAATGGTTATTGAGCTGTAAGTAAACATGACATTGGTGTAAGAAGGAAAAGTATGAATGGGTTTGAAAGATTATGCAGAGAGAGGGGTTTTTTTCATCCACATTGAGAAAAATCCATATTTCATTGTTTTAACGTCCCTATGCGCTTACGAATGTTTGGATATATTACCCTGGCTTTAGTTCCGGCTGCCGTAATCAGCGCACAGTGCATTTCAAGGAATAAATCCTGCCAGGTACCCATTTAACACTTGTGTAGAGAGAGGCAAACGTGGATTAATGTCTTGCCAAGATATTCATGATTCTTCTTTCTCCTTTTCTGTCAATGAAGTATAATTAAAACAGTAAATTAAATTCATTTAAATTCCATTTCGGTTATACTATTAAAAAAAAAACATGACAAAAACCAAAAGATTAAACTTGTCATGTTCACAGTTAAATACAAAAGATATGAAAGAAGCTTATGAACATGCATTAGATCGTTGATAAATAAATAAGGACTTAACACCAGCCATTAAAAGTGATAAAATAGTATAGATATAACAACTATTATATCAACTAAATTTTACAAAGTATGGGTACAGTAAATAGTGCATGGGTTGTATTTTCAGAGACATGTGTATTATTAATCAAGTCCAGTTGTAATAATCATAACAAAGAGAATCGTGGTGTGAATTAGAAAACCAATAATTGATGACACAATTTGCGGACTGTATATAATTTGGTAATTACACATGATTATTGCCCGAAAAAAAGATCAGTTTGTTAAGTTTGAGAAACTGCTGTAATTGGCAGAAGTAGATTTACACTGTCCCCTTCTGAAAGATATTGAATTCATACATTTCATTATTATGATTCTGAACAGCCCAGTACGGCACTCTCGAAACATTTCAGTTTTTGAGACACTGGACATTTCTATCTGAAGTAGGATACATATTGTTTACATGGAATGTGCAAAGTGAAAACATATCAAAGACACGGCACAAAATAATCCATGTTTACATTACAGTCGCAGAATAATAATGGGAGAAGAAGAAGAAGAGAATTAAGAAGAAGCAAGAGAGAGAGAGAGAGAGAGAGAGAGAGAGAGAGAGAGAGAGAGAGAGAGAGAAGGGAAACACAGAAAAAGTAGAAAAAGTGGTGAGGTATACGTAGAATATAGAGAGTGGCAAAATTATAAGAAGGACAAGAATAAAACCATGAGGGAAAAAACAAACTATACTCTCTGTCCAAAGTATGAACACAAGACATAAAACATACAATCAAAGTGAGACTTACACTATAAATAACACCGTCAGGACAATGTTGAATTCCCCTTTTTTCTTTAAAAAAATTGTGTAGAGTGTTCCAAGTAAACATGTTTCTGTGGCTAAGCACCTGTCGCTATTTTTCATTCAAATAACTTGCATCGTAAAAGACAGACATATGAAGCGGCGCCAGAGGAGTAGGGAGGAAGAAGAGGCTCGAATCAAGGATTTTGTATGGGACAAAATCCCCCTAAATTTTTTTTAAAAATTGACACGCTGAAAAAACAACAACTCCAAAACAATGACAACAGCAACCCCCCCCCCAAAAAAAACAAACAACAACAACAAAATCAGCTCTTACGTTACTAGGTACCTTTTGGGTCAAAAATCTGAGGGGCATAAAATGCAATACGGAAGGCATTTTCAATTTTTATGTTTGTGTGTGCACGATTTGGTTTCGAAACAGAAAGGGGCACCGACCTGTTCTCCCCCAAAATAAAAAAATCCAAGTGTATTCAACTATATATATATATATATATATATATATATATGTGGGGTGATGGTTGGGGAGAGATGGAATAATGACCCCCATATGCTGAAAGGAATATAACTCCAATAGACCGCTTCGGTAAAGTATGCAAATTTTATACATACCTTTCAAACAAAGGTTGTTCTTGACAACCTGAAAGCTTGCCGGACATAGCAACAGATAATGTATGCAAATTGGATTCCAAGCATTAAGGCTCATTTATAAAAAGCAGGTTAATGGAATAGCTCGTCACTATAGGTGCTCAGAGAATTATATGTGCGTAAATTTGTATACATTACAGAAGCGGTCTATTGTGAGAATATGGGAAGTTCATTGGCAAACCCCCCCCCCCCCCCCCCGCTTTCAAAATGCGTTATACGGTATGTTGTCCTGATAATTCTTATTTGAATGCTAGATGTGCTAAGAAGCATGCCTGAAACAGTCGGAGAGGAGGAGATCAATTAACTCGCCGTTCAGACCGAAATCGTTTTGAATCTGTAACGGTCAACGAAGCACTCACGTTCAGAAGTTCACCTTTTTACCCAAATTTCCCCCTCTCGTTTCTCCATTGTTTGTGGGCGGATTTCGCTCAGAATTTCAGGAATGATTTGAAAGAGTCATGTCAATGTGCACATGAAATAAAAAATAAAATGATGAATTACTTTTCATTTTATCAAACCTTTCATGTTTTGTTGTCCTTCAAAACTACCCTCAGATTATTTACAGACAAATCCTGACGTTTCGCTCAATATTCATTATCAAGTACATACATATTCTTGAGACTTTTACGGACCTCGTGACGAAATTTTCGCCGTGCCGAAGCCTTACTTTCGGAGATATAATGGAAAATATATTGGGTTATTTTCACAAACTGAAAACTGTGTAGGAACAGTGGCCAAAGACATCATCTTGTTTTCTTTTTAATTTTCTTCTTCCTCCCCTTCTTCTTCTTCTTCTTCTTCTTCTTCTTCTTCTTCTTCTTCTTCTTCTTCTTCTTCTTCTTCCTCCTCCTCCTCTTTATGATAATAATAATAATAATAATAATAATAATAATAATAATAATAATAATGACAGAATACATGTAATTATTATTATCATTATCATAATTATTTCTTTTACTATTATTATCAGTGGTGGATTTAGGGGGGCACATCCAGCCCGTGCCCCACCCCCCTTGAAAGAAAAATGTACATTGTACCCCCCCCCGATTATTAATATAACATTTCTCTTATTACTACTGCTACTGCATATTTTATTTTCATGATTGATCAAAATCAGTGGACTAGCAATGAAGTCGTAGCAGCAGCAGCAGCAGCAGTAGAAGTAGTAGATTTTATAAATAGAATCATCGTGTCAAAGTAGAAGCTCCCCTTCCTCCTGTTCGACACCAGATCGATGACCGACCTGGCACACACAGCCAAGCAGCACTGGTTCAGCTGCTGCAGCAGACGACATAAGAGTTTACTAAGTACATGTCAGTGCTGTGTCGATGGTAAACGGTAAAGCCATGAGGTCGATAATTAGTTTATTTCAGGTTTATTTCCGTAAATATATATTTGCTATGAATTTCTGAGGCATTTGGAAGATTATTCAAATCTTCCAAAGATTACATTTCCCCCACGAAATCACGTGAAAGCCGTTTTATGTTTCAAACCCAACAAGAATTAGCATAATGTGGGACTGTATTATTGAGAATGACGTCATCGCCACGGAAAGCGACTCGGTAGATCAGCGTTCGGATTCAAGGTACGAAAATGCATTGTATTTGATTTTTTACAGACATTTTCGGATGCATGGTTTTTAGAAAATGATATTTCACACAAAGTATCT
Source organism: Heliocidaris tuberculata (assembly GCA_025618425.1). Taxonomy (NCBI): domain Eukaryota; kingdom Metazoa; phylum Echinodermata; class Echinoidea; order Camarodonta; family Echinometridae; genus Heliocidaris; species Heliocidaris tuberculata. The sequence goes on from CM046841.1 coordinate 40,139,223, forward strand.
TTAATATCTGATTAATGACATACTCCAATATCTCTTTTGTTTTCCGATTAGAAATGTGTAATTTTAATGCATATTTTGGACTTTTATTTTGTATTTTTAATGTAATGTTTCTTGTACGTTTGTCCCCGTTTTTCCATCGATTTTGAAAAAAAAAATATAATGACTAGTTAATCTGCTGATTCCCATTTCCAAAACCATTAAGATCATTCAGATTCATGGTCATATGCCAAAGTTATAGCAGTTTTGCTTCGACACTTCCCCAGCGGTTTCACCGAAACATCGTGTTCATTCAACAGAAAAGCGAGATCAAATCAATGCGAATTCTTGGGTTAATTGCACCGTTCGGCACTGCCTGGAAAACGAAATAGAAAATAGAAAAGCTAAAACGGGCCGAAATCTAAGGTCAAGCAAACTGGCACGAATTTGAATGACGGATGTGTATTGCCAAATTGATTGACATTTTGACCAATTTCGATATATACCTTTTCGTTAAAAAATGAATACAATTTCCCGAAGATGCATGTTCTGGAGTTTAAAATTGAACCGTAAGAACAGCAGGTTTACAAAAATCACTCGAACTTCAATGACATATTACAAATATGCCCCCTATTTCGAGTAAAACCTATATTATGCGCTTTACAAAAATATCTTTATTATTATTATTATTATTATTATAAGCAAATTTGCGACTTAAGGCGAATCCTAACAATGCGGTTTATTCCGTCACAATATAGAAATTCGACATTAAGACGAATCTGAACAAAAGGCCGAGATAAAAGGATTCGCCTCAATGTCACATAAAAAGTTAAAGGGTACCAATCACCAAAAATAATTTTGCTCTGTGGGTTCATGTCGTTATACTGTATATTCAAAATATGGGCTTCAATTATTAATTCTATAAAGAGATATTGTAATTTTAATTACACTCTTTATAAGCGTAAAAGCGACTCGTGAGTAGACTACTCGACGCACCCGTACGCGCTCGCCAAGTTAAAGGCTCGCGCGGAACCAAACTCGGAGTTCGGTTCCGCGCGAGCATTTTCATGTTATCCTCTATTTCCTTCATACTCATTAACTGTTGACCTATAGAATACCAGACAAAGTTCTTTGAGGTTGATTTTATACTTTCTAGCTGTACACAAATTATTTTTTGAGGTGATTGGTACACTTTAACATTATTATTATTATTATTATTATTATCATTATAATTATTATTATTATTATTATTATTATTATTATTATTATTATTATTATTATTATTATTGCTATTATTATCATTATCATTATTAATATTATTCTTTCTCTAATATCTTTTTTTATCCATTCTCTCCACAGCTTAAGTCCCCTTTTACTAAGTAAATACATGTATGATTTGTTTATGAGTCTAACGTTATGACATGATTCCATAGCCTATCTGCCCATGTTTTTGTGAATACAGCGTCACATAACCACCTGCTATTAAAAATCAGCATTATTTTTTAACCCCATAGCTTGAAATTCCACGGAGTTCATGGTTCACGACATATATAGCAAGCGCTATGGTATAGGTTTTCCCGGTCAAATCAGCCAAATTGATGCACAGTCGCTCGATTTCATTTGAATAGACCTGTTCACAAATATATTCAAATTTTATGCATACTTTTAATACAAAGGTTATTCTTGACAACCTAAAAGCTCGTTAGAGGCTTGTCAGACATAGCAACAAGTAATGTATGCAAACTGGATTCCAGGTATTGTAGTTCATTCATTAATAACAGGTTAATGGAATACCTCGTTACTAGGTCCCCAGGAAAGAAACATCCATAAATTTGAATAACTTTGTGAACAGGTCTGTTTGAATGCTCATCAAGATCAACATTCAATAGACCGGTTCGGTAATGTATTCAAATTTCATACATACCTTTCCAACAAAGATTGTTCTTGACAAACTGAAAGCTTGCCCGAGGCTTGCCGGACATAGCAACAAGTAATGTATGCAAACTGGATTCCAAGTATTGAGGCTCATTTATAAAAAGCAGGTTAATAGAATAGCTCGTCACTAGGTGCTCAGTTTTCTGTATTTCTTGTAACTGTTTGAAAATACTGCTAAATAACTTGACTGCCTATTAATGAAAAAGAAAGAGAAAGAGAAAAAGCATGAATCCGCATCCAAGTCGTCGTAAATGAATTTCAATGACGCTTTGGCCTCTTTAAATTCATATAATACAAACGGTCCTTTGAAGTGACCCTTTTCAAAACTCAAAGATTAATTCATGGGGGTAATAAATTGGAGGTTATCACTAGGCTACGAATACACGAAACGATAAAAGATAAAAACAAACACAATTTGATAAGCGTTATCTGCAATGCGCTTTAAAGAAGCACATGTTTGAATTTTACAGCCTTTCGAAAGAAAATCAGTTTCGCATGTACCGGTATGGACATGGGAGGCGATCCTGGGGGAAGGGGGGGGGGGGGGTAACGCATCCTTCTGGAAATTTTGAAGTTTGTACAGCAACCAATGGTAAAGGCTAGTCATGTTCATATATAAATGAATAAGATGGGTACAGTGCCGTACTTGAGACTGCAGATATTACCATAAAAAGGTTTCATGTAATATATGAATATAAGTGAAAAACAAATACACTTTAAATGTAAATTCAATAATTGTGCAGACAAGGAAAATTATGCAAATTTGTATGATTATTTCATGAAAATTCTCATTGTTCAGATAAAAGTGAAGGACCTTTACCCAAATCGAAATCCTAACGTCAACCCTGGACACGGGCGTAGACACGCATAATTATCCATTGTTAGTGGGGGGGGGGGGGGGAATGATCTATTCATCATCCCCCCCCCCAACAATAGAAAGTTCAGTTCAGTTCAGTTCACTTTATTGTTTCATATTTCACATTTACAATGTGTTTTTTACAGTATACATGTAAATGGGTACAAACAATTATTGGTACAAACGAGATAAATGATACGAACAAACAAGAGATATATTGTCAGAGAAAATAAAAGAAGGTGAGTACCTCATATCTATGCGTTTGCATGCAATATTAATTGAGCAGACTGGGCTAGAATAATAATGAAATATTGAGTAGCCTAAGGAGGAAGCTACGCTTGTGAGTTATAGGCTCCAAAGAGCAATAATATTTAAAATAGTCTTTGAAAATAGTAAGAACGAGCAATGCATGATACAGCAATATGAGTATATAATAAATATAAATAAAATTATTGTGTTACAGTAATCAAAAACGAAGAAATAGTATTGGATGGCTTTGTCACTTTTATTACAGCAATAATATAACAATTCATATTTTTAGGCTAAATAAACATTTTTAGGGTAAATAAAAGTGTGTTCGTATCTACGCCACTAACCCTGGATCAAACACTGCCCCCCCCCCCCAATCCTACCCTATTTAGCCGTAAACCTAACATAAAACCCAATTACAACCATAAACCTATATATCGTGACGAAAATAAAGCTAGGAGCAAATGCCGCCGGAGCAAAAGTCTGATCACAGATCGCTTATTCCATCTACTTCGTGAATGTAACACCAGTGCCCCTCCCCTCTTTACAAAAAACACATTCGCCCCCCCCCCCTCGTATTTCGTGAACAAGCAGGGGGTAATATTACCCCCTGCTTGTTCACGAAATACGGGCAAATATCTACGGTCTGGTGCCATATTCCATATTCCATGAGACAGTATTTTTTCGTATCCGGACACCTACCCCCTGGACAACCACCCCCCGGGTAACCACCCCTAGGATAACCACCCTCTAGGACAACTACCCCCTAGGACAACTACCCCCTAGGACAACTACCCCCTAGGGCAACCACCATCTAGGACGACTACCCCCCCCGGGACAATTACCCTCTAGGATAATTACCCCCGACTAACTACCCCCTAGGGCAACCACCCTCTAGGACAACCACCCCCTAGGACAACTACCCCCCGGACAGCTACCCCCCAGACAACTACCCCCTAGGACAACCACCCTCTAGGACGACTACCCCCCGGACTACTACCCCTCAGACAACTACCCTCTAGGACAACTACCCCCCGAACATCTACCCCCCCCCCCCCGACAGCTACCAATCGGACAACTACCCCTCGGACAACTACCCCCTGGACAACTACCCCCTAGGGCAACCACCCTCTAGGACAACTAACTACCCCCCGGATAACTACCCCCAGGACAACCACCCTCTAGGAAAAGTACCCCTAATTGGACTTAACATCACATGGAACAAGATTGTGCTCGTTCGCTACGCTCGCTCGCCAAAATAGAATTAATATGGCCTTTCGCAAAATTTCTGCCCCGACCTGCTACAAAAAACCCAGATAATTTACCAAATTTTATTAAAAGAGAAGTGTTTGTTTTCGCTCATGCTTGCTTACTTAATTGTTCCTGCTCTAACTTCCAACAATAAAACCTAGTTTATCACATTAAAAAAAAAACAACAAAAACTATTTTATGTATACTAACTATCATTTAAAAAAAACAACATTTTTTTTGTTTTGTTTTGTTTTTGTTGGGGGGGGGGGGGGGGGTGCTCGCTCGCTAGGCTCGCTGGCCGAAATGGCAGTACCACTAAAAGCACATTGAATACGATTGAATACTCCTACTCTTAATTGTGAAATATTGCCTTAGATTTCTTCAATGCATGAAGGCAGGTATTCCCACGTGCATTATCAACTCTCTATTGGACGTTTTGCATGGTCAACAATTAAGGGGGGAGGGAACGGGAAGGAAAACAAATATTCCAGCCGTTTGTCACCACCCCCCCCCCCTCTCCCTCACGCACTCTACAATTATGCAACTCGTTACAAAGCTACCACTCAATCGAGTATTAAAGGAAACTAGCAATGTGGTTGGTCGATTTAAAAAATTAGTATGGGGTAAACAATCATGTTAAGATGGATGTGAAAGCAACCTTTTCACCATCAAGAAATTTTTGAATACTAGCATAATGACTTCTGAAACATTTATTCCATCAAAAACGCTATCATAATCACGGAGAGAATAATCAGATCTTCACACTTTTGAGACACTTAAGATTATTATGAAACAACACAATTTTGACACGCTCATTTCATTGGCATTTGGGCCAGGGGGCACTGTGCCCCCTATTTCTGGAAGAAAAAAAAAAAATTGGGCAAATTTCTGACAAATTTTCAAAAATCATGTTTACACACGACATGATTTCCCGGAATTAATGCTTTTTTGTATGTTTCACTTTCCGTGTATTATTTTAGTAACTATTATTATTAAGAGGAATCAAAAGATATATTTGTTGGTATTGTAATAATCTTGGATAGCTCTAAAGCGCATACAGCAGTTTTAATTGATTATGCGCTATACAAGTGACAGTTATAATTATCATTAGGGGCCATAGATTCTGTCTGAATTTTACTCGCAGACCGCTGTAGGTTGTTATTTTAAGGCCTTTTAGTAGGAAACACGGCAAGATATTGGATTTATTATTCGTGAAAATGCATAGGCCTACTTATACTCAATAAAACCCTTGGTTGTAACCCCCAAATTTCCAGAAGATCTTACTGTGGGAGAGCAACCTTTTATACCCTTCCCAGTTGGTATTTAATATTGAATATATCATAGAAATTCTCAGAACGTTACCTTTGAAAAAAAAATCACAGAATTTTCCGCCCAAATTTGATGGAAAAATTCAACAGTACAATGCACCATCAAACACCGAGTTTAAACACCCAACTTTAAAACAAAAATGTAATACCAGGGGAAATCTCCCCCCCCCCCCCTCCCCTGTGCTCATGGGTATAGACATATTTAACTCACGTGGTCAGGTGAATCTTAACATTATAATGCACCAAATCCTTCTATTTATAACCAGATTTCCAAAAAGTTCTTACCGTGGGAGGTAGATACCCCCTCCTCTGGATACTCATTATATACTCACAGATTGTTGGTCACCCCCCCCCCCCCTCCACGTTCTCCCTTGGCCGAAAAATCAGTTTGAATGCCATCGAGTACCTGGGAGTTGTAACTGTTGGGGGGGGGGGGGGGATAGTTGACCTACATGCCATAGGTGAGAGTATGTTGGTTGTTGTCCGATTAATAATTATCCTAAGTCGTTAATGTCCGGGGGTAGTTATCTTAGGTGGTATTTGTCAAGAAGATGTCCTAAAGAGTGGTTGCCCTAAGGGGTAGTTGTCTGGGGGTAGTTGTCCGGGGGTACTTGTCCTAGAGGGTGGTTGTACTAGGGGGTAGTTGTCCGGGGGGTAGTTGTCCGGGGGGTAGTTGTCCTAGAGGGTAGTTGTCCGGGGGTAGTTGTCCGGGGGGGGGTAGTTGTCCTAGAGGGTGGTTATCCTAGGGGGTAGTTGTCTGGGGGTAGTTGTCCGGGGGGTAGTTGTCCTAGAGGGCGGCTGTCCTAGGGGGTAGTTGTCTGGGGGGTAGTTGTCCGGGGGTAGTTGCCCTAGGGGGTGGTTGTCCTAGGGGGTAGTTAGTCGGGGGGTAATCATCCTAGAGGGAAATTGTCCCTGAGGGTAGTCGTCCTAGAGGGTGGTTGCCCTAGGGGGTAGTTGTCCTAGGGGGTAGTTGTCCTAGAGGGTGGTTATCCGGGGGGTGGTTATCCGGGGGTGGTTGTCCAGGAGGTAGGTGTCCTAGAACCGTATTTTTTGGCTACTTTTGAAAAAGCAATCCATTTTTCACAATTTCATAATTTATTAATCAAAAGACCAATTGACACCAAATTGCACCGCAAGAAGACTATTATACTCAAAATTATGTTATGAAAGTTTGAATTGAATTGAATAAAACACTTTTTGAGTTATCATAGTCAGAAGGTATGAAAACGGTTTTTCTTTACATACAGAGCATTTTGGGGGGCAAAACGTTGTCCAAGGGCACTTTGGAGTTTTCATTTCAGGGGGTCTGACACCCCCTTCCCAATGGACAATTTTGTCAGTTTTTATATTTTTGGAATGTACATCTATAGCTCTTCCTTCTGACAAAATTTGGTCCCTGGGCTTCAAGGGGAAAAATTTACCCCAATTTTTAGGGGCCGTCTGACACCCCATCCCGACGTAAATTTTTGTCAGTTTTTTGTGTTTTGTAATGTCCAGTCATACTGCTTCCTACTGACAAAGTTTGGCGCATGGGGGAGAAAGGGTGAAATCGACCCGACTTTAGGGTCTCTTTTGGGGGCTCTGGGGGCTAAACCCGGCGGTTACGTTCAGGCTGACAACCTTTTTGTCAATGACTTAAATGGTCTAAGTAAGTTTAAGGGGTCAAATCATATGGGTAAAATGGGGTGACTATTTCGGGACAGGCTCCAGGCCTATAATCATTTGGTCACTCAAATTCAGTTTCGTGCATTCAATTTAACGCAAATGTGGCCTTCGGACGAATTCCGTAATCCAAATTAGAATCCGAACATTCAAATTAAACAACAGGAAGACAACTTCACGTATATGTGCATTCAACTTGCAAATGCGAGCACGTTTTTTTAAAGATCTGCACATTTAAGTGAAAACTGTAAATATATATATATATATATATATATATACATTTTCACATTTTCATATTGATATCAGCATATACCTTCATGGCTACAGTTTATTACAAGTAACTCAATGACTGAAAGGTAAGAATATAGCTGGGAAATATTGTACAGAAATGTAATGTAAAAGACTACTTATCTAAAGTGAAGTTAAAGGTCAGTAATTTATTCACACTTGACCACACAGTTTTTACAAACAACCAGATACCACACACATACCTTAGTCACTGTTAGTCACCCTCAACGAAACTTCACTTTAGGTAAAAGCGGTCTTTTACATTACATTTCTGTACATTATTTCCGAGTTATATTCTTATCATATATTCTTATCATTCATTCATTAAGCTACTTTTATTAATAAACTGTAGCCATGAAGATGATGAAGATATATAAAAACACACAATTATAAGTGTGTATATTGAAGTATATGCTATATGCAGGGAAATGTAACTAGCTACATTTCCCTGATATATGTTTGTTATTATTATCTACAGAACCTGAAGAAGGCCGGGAAGGCCGAAAGCTTGTTCTAATAAAGTTGAACATTAGCTACGTCCTTGTCTCCTGTCTCATCAATCCTCACACTATACAATTTACCAAGACGCCGTCAAAATGTTTAAGTTGGATATCTTCGCATCTCTATCTCTCTCTTTAAATACATATACATACATACATATATATATATATATATATATATATATATATATATATATATATATATGTTTATATATGTATATGTTGTAAAAAAAGAAGGAACGTGAGGATCGTTCCGAAAAATTGGAAAATAAACTTCAATTGGCAAATAATGCCTCTCCACCTCGTTATTCTTATATATATGTGTGTGTGTGTGTGCGCGTGTGTGTGTGTGTGTGCGTGTGTGTGGGTGTGCGTGCATGTGTTATCATATATTTTGTGGTTTCTTTGTCCTTCGAAATTCTCTGACAAGTAAAGCCCCCCCCCCAAAAGGTAATCGGGTCTAAAAAAAGGGGGGGGGGAGGACACAGTGTAGACTTTGGTTTTAACAGGGGGCACGGCTCGGAAGTGTCCCCACCCTAAATAAAAACAACCGCCACTGCCTAACCCTACCATTCATATTTCCCCATCCATTATATGTTCATGGAGGGATAGGATTCAGACAGGCCACTGAGGTGACAAATATACTGACACTTCTTGCTATGGCACGAAGTCGTACTGGGAAGTTAATCCTGATCTTAAATTTGTTTTAATAAAAGTAGAAGAATCAGAGAAACGGATCAGTGTTAAAGTTTGAGGAAAATCCGATAAAAATATAAGTTATGATTTTTATCGGATTTTCCTCAAACATTAACTGATCCGATAAAAATATAAGTTATGATTTTTACACAAAATGTAATCAATCAAATACGAATAGGAAAATTTGTGACCTGACTTTCAAGTTGGTCTTTCTCTTCCTTTTGCTTTGTACTGATAATTGTAAGTTTGTAATTTATTGGTTGCTGATGAAGGAAAATATATATTTTATACTGGTTTTTGTGCTATTTGGGCAATAATATCAAGGTTGCATGTATAATTATATCTTTTTATTCAGAGAAAATTTAGAGAAAAATTGCGGTACAGAAAGAATGGAAAAAGTCCTTGAATGGCAGGTCAAGGAGTAACTATTTTGTGTCTGATCGATAAAACTTTTTTAAAAATCCTAACTTTCTTACATTTTATCGGTTTTTCTTCAACCTTTCACTTTTCAATTTTCTCTCATTAGTTTTATTAAAACTTAATATCAGGGCAGACTTCCCCTTTTATAGACCAAATGACACTAAGGTAAACACAAAGGGTACTATTGTTAATAAAGAATGCTATGCAGGAACTGGTGCACATGCCCCCAGTTGCATTGCAAGGGGGGGGGGTGGTGCAGGGAGGAAAAATTACGAAAGAGAGAAAGAGGGGATAGGTATAAAAGAAACACGACGTTATAACCCTATGATTAGATTGGCGTTGTCAGTTCGCATTTCATCAGCTTATCAAAATCGGTGCCCCACCCCTCCCCTTGATGCAAGTGCACCCTCAATGCCTAGATCCACGCTAAGCTTTTGTTAGGAGTTGATTACTTTGAAAATAAAAAAATATGTGTTCACAAATCACTTTTTCCTTAACGCATTTTCTTCTATCACGAGTTATATTTTTATAATAATACAACTTTCTTTTACTCCACATAAATATCGAGATATTTTACGAATGAATACTCACAAAACAGTGCAGGAAATGGATGAGAAAAGGAAAGACAGAAGTATGAATAAACACTCGGAAAGACACTCTAAATTATATCCCTTGCGTCCTTCTGCAGTCGTTCAGTTCTGAATGGTAGGTTTCGTTATACATTTCAGAGTCGCGCGCGGACGGTATACTCCGCAGCAAACGACTTTGAAGACAAAAGCTTCGTTAGGCGAGCTAGGGCAACTTTGAACTTGAACTTATATCCTTTTTTCCCTGTTGTTTCCCTTTTTTCAATATACGCTTACTACCCTAAAAACTACTCAAATTTGCAATTTGTGCGTGCAAATGAAATGTTGGTACCACCACTTTCCATTGTTTTAATTCAATCATGTGTGAATTATGAATAATAAATTGTGCATCACAAGTCATGAAAGAAGAGAAGCAGAGCTTTTCATACATGTATATCTCATCAAGGAAATAATTCATTATGATAGAAAATTTATGCCATGAAATCCGGTTTCCTTTTTCTGGGACATACTGTATATATACATGTACATATATATATATATATATATATATATATATATATACTGCCCACGAGACCCGCACTTTTCTATCTGTCTTCATTCTATGTTTTTGGCGTTCTCATGGGCTGTCGGTCTACTGGAATGTCCCCCATATGGCGGTCTCACTTTAGTTCCTTTTTAAGGGTGCGACTCAGTCGATCTTGGAATATTCAGTGATAATTTACCTGACAACTTTTTGAAACTGAGTTCAGGTCTTTTGTGATGATGCATCACTTTAAAATGAGCTTAGAATTTTACGCATGTGTTTTTGTTTATTTTAAAGGTAGAAGATAGTTTTGGGAAGCTCTCAAAAACTTTTCGTGAGATTTCTTTGATTTTACTTAATAAATAGCAGGGTACTAACATAACTAAGATGCTGTGAAGTTTTTTCCTCCTCAAGTGAAATATTTATCGAATGAGAGGTGAAAAGTAATAAAAATCCCTGGCCCAAAAAAGAGGGGATGTAAATTCAAACAACGGCCACACACATTACGCACATGGTGATTGCTGTGCGTTATAGAATACGCTACACACAGTGCGAAGCGCTGAGTTTATTGTGCGGGGAACCTTTGGGTGGATATGGTCTTAGCGTGAGGCAGTGAAAAGCCGTTACCAAGCGTTTCTTACAGATATTTACACTAAAATTTGTTCGAAATCGTGAATGGAATGTTAAATAATCTCGTACATGTGTCTTATGATAAAAGGAGAATAGTAAGTGACTATGTTAGATAAGTTTCTTGCCAGCCTTGTTTTTGCTACCGAGACTGTCTGTGAGCTTTAAGGATATAAGAAGTATGATACAAGGAGAAAGCAATCACCTGCAGATACAACATACTAATTCAAACATAAAGCTTAATATATAAAAAAAAACTCTTTAAAAATACTAAATTATACTTAAAAGTATAGTATAAAGCCGGGTCATTTGTCAGACTTGTAAAACGAAGTGTTTACAAACAAGTTGTAAAATGGATTATTTGCATAGTTGCAACATTACTCGTTAAAAAAGAGATTTTATAGTCATAATATTTCTTTTAGTGAGTGCTTTTATGAGATCCACTGTATATGCAAATATTCGAGTTATTGCGCGAGAATTCCTCAGATTTTCATTACTCCCATCGTAATAAATTGTGTTTTTCATTTTTCGATTGTACAAACGCTTGATATTTTGAACTTAAATAACACTGGTATTAAGCCGAACTTTGCACATTGTACAGTTATACAGTGTATCCTTTATTTGGATATGAATGTTATGACTTTTCCGAAAGTTAGGTCTATATTCCTAAAATGATATCAACAATCCTCGCTATTAGTATTGCTTTTCCTGATACCAACACCGCCCTCCAAAAGTTGGGTACACCTGAAATAAGAACTGATCTCTCACAATCACCCACAGATCATTTTATCATCAGATTTGTGGCACTGCAACAATATGGTATCAAACTGAAGAGTAGACATCAGCCTTCAAGTTGACTACAGTTTGATATATGTAAAGCGTTTCAGGAGGCAGTCATGTGCTAAAAAGGCACCTACCCCCCCCCCCCCCCCCCATATCATTCCCAGTGGAAAATATGAGGTCATTGGTTTGGTTAGTTGTGCCAGCATTTTTGCCCTTTCGGCATACTACAAAATATGACCCGCATTTGTACTGATTAAAATAACCAATTTGTTGACTGCTATATACAGTAAGCATTCCTATATACTTCGGCAGAAAACTAGTATTTTCATTTAAGAAACACATCAACATTTTGGGAACACTGCAATGCTTTTTTTTTTTTAATGGGAAGTCAATTTTTTTGCATTTGTGTATAACCTTACAATGAAAATAATGACTAAATGAATAATGGTATGTCATGAGATGCACATTTATTTATTTTTCAAAGTTTTATTTTATCATGTTTCGAATCATAAAGGCTTCTCATGTCTGAGAACCCGCTCCTGGCAGCGATCACAGCATGGCGAATCCTGGGCACCCGGCTGCTCAAGTTGTGGAGGTAGTTACTGGAAATGTATTTCTGTGCCTTCTGAAGATGAAAGAGTTTTGTCTTCCAGCAGGACAAAGACCCCAATCATTCCTTAAGGCTGTGCTAAAACTACCTGGAGAAAAAAGAAGAGAAAGGAATCCTGACAATCATAGATTGGTCGCCCCAGGTCCCGGATCTGAATCCGATAGAGTTGAAATGGGAAGAGCTGGACAGGAAGGTCTAAGCAAAATGCCCAGCAAGTGAGCTTCATCTTCAAAAGGCACTAAAAAGTTGTATAAACAAAAACATTGTTTCCTGCAAGGCATTGAATGTTAGATGACTACTAATTATAATAATACGCTTATTGCATTATATGTTCCCATTCTTTCTCGGTTGGAAACTTCATTTCCATGTATATGAATTATATTCATATAAAGATTTCTCTTCATCCACAGCACTACAAAGCTCATGCATGGCACTTTATTTTTCTCAGATAGGCAACTTCACGTACATGACATATTATTGTACGAATGCCTCAATTCGAAGGGGGGGGGGGGCAAAAACAAAACCAAAGTTGCATTTCGCAACTTTAGTATTGAAACAACAGATTTTTAATTCGAATTTGCTTACTTTGGAATATATATAAAAAGAGGACTTCGGAAATTGCGAAAAAGTTTGTGCAGAAAATCCAGACTGTCAAAAGAATATGTGCAAAAGTACTAGGTGTTACAAAAAACATTTCCCACTTTTGATCCTTAATAGTTGAAAAACTATATATCAGATAACACTGACATTGATATGAGCAATAGCTGAATAGTGTACAATTTTGTTGGAGGTAATTTAAAAAATGAAAGCATAAATCAGTTTCATTAAATTCAAGATTAATTTTTAAGTTAGGGTTCAGATTTTGCTCTATTTTCCACACTCTGTACAAAACTTTAACTTTGCACAGGGGTCAATTGGTGTGTATGGGCGTGTGTGGTTAACACCCAGACAATGGTCCTGGACAATGGCCAGGGTCTGAATGCTTTATTATTTATTCATGAGGAATTCCACTATCACAGCTAGTCTTTATTCATCCTCTGGCATTAACTGTGTAAAGTCATTTCACTAAGATGTCATTTTAATGGATTTTGAAGCAATCAAAGTAATGCGAAGTGATTTAAGTCATTCAAAGGATAGGAATATTGATGTTGTCCTTGATGATGATGATGATGACGATGATGAAAGTGATGATAATGATGATGACAATGATAGTGATGATAATGATGACAATGATAGTGATGATTATGATAATGATAACAATGATGATGAGGATGATGATTATGATGGTGATGATAATACTGCTGCTGCTAATAATGATGATGATCATGATAGTGACAGTGATGATGATGATAATAATGATGAAAATGATTGTTAGCTGGAATGAAATGTAGTGTATGCAAGCACATGGAAACATGTGCTTACTTTTTTCATGTGCATGCATTTTACCCTTTACCATGAATTCAGACTAGCAGTGCCCAGGGCAATCCATCATGAATTATTAATAAAGCATTCATGTGCCTTGGAGCAAGAGACCAGAAGCCTGGTCAGCAGAGCTCTGAAAAGGTGGTATTCATGTCCACTGTTCAGGGTAATTGTAAGCACCTAATCACATACACATCATTGGTTCCTGTGTAAAGTTCAAGTTTTGTACAGAGGGTTAAAATTTGACCAAAATCTGGAACCTAACTTCGAAATTAATCATGGATTTAATGAAACTTATTTATGCTTTCATATTCAAATCACCTCCAACTAAATTGTACACTATTCAGCTATTACTCATATCAATGACAGTGTTATCAGATATATAGTTTTCGAAATATTAAGAATCAAAAGTGGGAAATGTTTTTTGTAACACCTAGTATACACCTAGTATATAAGATGGCAGGGACTTTGGAAAGGAGAATTTTTTTATTACCCTCTCAAAAATTAGAGGGAGGAAGAGAGATATAAAAAAAACAGGTGTATGTGTGGAGGGAGGGGGTGGGGGTGGGGGTGGGGTGGGTTCCCATCCTACTCTCCTCTTACAAAATACACATATACTCACTATTATACCAACCATTATGTAATCGTAAGTGGTCACAGAAGAATTTCATCTTTGAAACGAACGGATGTTATACCAGGGATTTGTATTGTATTACAGGTTTCATTCCACAAGTTGTCATGGGTTATTTAAATTGCCAATGTGGCCATTTGAATTTATGCAAATTATGCAAAATGCTCAAAGTTGCTTTTCGGGGCAACAAAGCTGAAATTGTTCAGAGTCAACATAAAAAAAAAAAACAAAAACAAAAACAAAACAAAACAAAAAACAAAAACAAAAACAAAAACAAAACAAAACAAAAAACCTTCAACAGAAAGAAGTTTTTTAGGTTCTAAAATGTCAAGTCGACTATACATGTATTTTCTTCCCCTTCAACTAATGTCGGTTACAAAAGTGATTGACCAAGGCGGATTCACGATTCTCTGAAAGGGGAGGGAGATACAATTCCGAAAAAATATCTGATAAACAAAACACAAAGTATACTTTTAGACAGGTACCTTTTTAGTCGAAATTTTGACAGGGGGTGGAATGTTTTTGGGCTGTGTACATAAGTTATGCCAATTTCAAGGGGGGGGGGGGGGGGAGAGCACGAGTCGGTTGTACCTCCCTAAATCCGTCTTAAAATTTCCAATAGCGTGTTACGAGAATTTTCATTCTTTTATTGCGTTTGTGCTTTGGCGAAACGCAAGTTGACAAAAAACGGTCGTTATCCTCATCAATACGATTTTTTTTTCCTTGGGGGAGGGGGGGGGGGGGGGGTTAATTCAATACATTTCTTGATACACTTTATATTCTAGTACTTTGACCAAATTTTGTTTAAAAAGTTGTTCAAAAGTTTTAAAAAACACCCTCAATACACCAAACGTGACTTGGATATAACAAAGCAGCTTGCAAAAACGTTTCTCTCTCCATTGTGGATGTATTTACAACTTTATTGAAGCACAGTAATATTCATAATATACCCAATTAAGAATTTGAACGATGACAGAGGATTCTGAAATACGATGATTGATTTTCTGAGCGCTATTCCTAAAACTAAATCTATCAGGAGTGTACATACAAGACTACGAGTGGTAAGATTCAACATATTCAAGAAATCAAAAATATAATCATTTGTCAGGACTATTACACAGCTAACACAATGCAAATAAAATTATATAGAGTCAATAAAGATATACACTCAATAAAGACATGGAATCTAAAATTAAAGGTATAGGGATATGAGATACTTCGTTTGATTAAAAAAAGACCGTGAAGGGTACAGAGAGTTTCTTTGGTAGAAGTTTCATGTAATTAACATTTCTACATTGATAATTAAATACAAACTCTCCAAATTTTCCAACAACATTTTCAAACAATTTTGTAGTATACGTGTAATTACACAAGAGAACAATGTATATTATCCTCTCCTTGCATCGCCAGTTAATTAATAGGCTATTTGGCTTTCTATTCCGTAATCTAGTACATTTTATTTTTTGAGATTTAAAGTAATGCATTATGTTGGGAATATTTGAAGGAGTTAAAAAAAAAATGTATCCAGGTTATTTTCTTTTAAATTTTTTTTTGGATACACCACAACCCCTGAGAAAGCAGATTCACTAAGTCATGACTATCTCAAAGATGGAATTGTTTCTCAAGTTACAATTCAGAGATGATGTTCATGTGATGTAGATACATGTAAGTCTCACACTAACAAAAATATTGGGAATTCCCAAAGTACATTTGAAAGGAAAAACTGTCCCCACACCCAGATCTGGGGAGCATTTCATAAAGTGTCTTGTCAGTGATTTTTACTGACAAATTTGCTCTCAGCCAATCAGATGGAAGGATTTCTGTAACAGTTGTCGGTAAAAAAAAAAAAAAAAATCACTGACAAAACGTTTAATGAAACGCTCCCCAAATCTATATTCTTACAGCTCTCAAAGCCAATTTGAAGAAAAACAATTACTGATTTTTCTTTGATCAACAAGCTGCACCAAGAGAAACACGGAAACACGATTTTGTGCCCAAATCCATAACCTTGACCAATAATGCATATCACCTTCAATCTTAAAAATATGTTTATTGTCAAAGCAAAAAATATTTCCATGCAGTCATCTTGTACAACCTTCAATATTCTCTTCGAATATGATCATACTGTTGGTTTCAAACTCATTAAGAAAAAGGAATTAGGGCCCTGTTCCATAAAACTTATTAAAAAAGAACAAGTTGCAATGATTGATATAAGCTACTGAAATCTTTGCATTTGATTGGCTGAGGGCACATTATAGCATAGTGGTAGTTGCTATTGAAAACAAGCTTGTGAAGAGGGTTCAGATGTGGAAAATCATCTAATTGAAATAACAGCTATGTTCAGAAGGAAGAGAAAGTAAGAGAAAGACTTTAGTGATGAAGAATTTAGTAGTAAATAATCATTTCTCAAACTATAACCCTGCCAAAGGAAACAGCATAAACAAAGTTGCATTTCAAATTCCATCTCAACATAGAATTAAAGAATACATATGAATTTGCTTATATTTTATTCACATAACAACTAGCTCCTAAAATTATCAATGTTAACATCAATTTGTGACCACAAAACATGAAATTTGGTGGGCTGTTGCTAGGTTTTATTACAATTTCTGCTGGGCTGCAAGTCATCCATTTTAATGTATACTGCTAGAAAAATATCACTATATAACTTGAGAGAGTTCACATTTCAAAAACACATTTGCTTGTAAGAAGCTAGATTAAATGTACATACATAGTCAAATACATATTGCCCATCTAACATATACTTGACAATGACAACAAAATAATCATATCAACTCAGTGTAGAAAATAGATCTTGTACATACTATTTTTTAAAAGAATGGGATACGGTAAACACTATCGCAAAGACTTTCAAAAAATCAACCTAAGGCAATGTCAACAGCCTTGTCCATCGCTTATTTAAATGTGCGAATCATACAATGACATATTATGCAATCCGAACATGATTTCTAATAGATATACAATAGGGTACTGGAATTCCCCTGGAGTTGATTTCTCGAAAGTCTTTTCGATTGTGTTGATAATGGGCGATATGAACTTCAACTTTTTTTTTTGGAGCTATGCGATAGAGTATTCATCTATTTATCATAAGAGAGGTGTACCATAAAAGAAAAAGAAAAGAAAAATATTATGCACAATCAACTTGCTAGGTTTGAGCCGTCTTTACATGCTCTATAGGATAAGAGGGGTGAAAATAAAATATGACGTAATGAACCTGTTTATTTGTCTGGAATGTAACACACATACAAAAAAGATAAAATTTCACTACTTTCTAAAATTTATTTTTAAATTCTGCCTACAAGTATATGTACTCTCCTGCACCTACATGTATATAGCAAAGAAAGATGTGTCACGATCCATTGTACACGCTAAATAGCTTCTATCAAAATATTCTGGTTTATGCTAGGTACGGTGTATTATGTGCCACGATATATTTCCTAGGAAATATAAAATGCCTGTCTTCTTATTTTTCTATACTTTTTAAGTTCCATTTCTTAGAAGTTATTCACAGCAGTTTTACATGGTTTAATCCCATTTTACAGCAATGATGTGCACTTTGTAAATTACTTCAAGATTGAGAATTAGAAACAGGAAACGACACACAGAAAAGAAAAATACAGAGGAAAAGTATATCAGTGGGAAAAAAAATCCCACCTTAGCACATAGACGGGTATACCCCACTGTAAGAGAGCTATTTCCCATGAAATCTTGACCAACTGAAGAGAAATGGTTTACGAGGCAGACGCCTACATATATATTAAAATCTATAACACACGTATATATACATATCATCTATTTAGTATCTGGAGAATATTACATTTACAACTAGGATAGATGTTCTTCAAAAAAAAGAGAGAAAAGTCTATGAAATATGTAAAACTATACGAATATAAAGTTTTTAGTTAACATCTGTGTCAACCCATCCTTCTCCAGTACAGGGAAAATATTGTTAGTTACATGTAGCTAATAAAAAATCCTTACTTACAGAATATGCAAAAATAATAATAATAGACAAAAATAGAAATAATAAACAAGAACTAAGAAACAGTTAGAAATTTAAGTGAATAAGATATCATTATTACTTATACATGTAGTTCTTTTATTCCATGGTATGGATAACAATCAAACTTTAGTACATACAAAATTAGTTTCAAACAAATTGTTGGAATTATCATGCCTCATCACAACACTTGGATTATGAGAGTGATGCCGCTACCCCTCATACATACACATATAATTTGAGTTGGCTTTGTTTGGTCAGATTTCAAAGAAAGGCAACTATTGGACAGATAAGAGCTGAAAATTTGTGCAAAATCGTCTCTAATCCATTAGATAATGTAGCGGATGGTGCTATTAAAGGAACTCTTGATATAGACAAATAATAATAATAATATCAAAAAGACCAAGTTTATAGTTTATGCAGCAAGAGGGACACATTAAAGGATGAACATATTTCCTGTTTGTGATTATAAAACATTGGCTCATATTCATGGAAGTGGTCTAAGTTAAATTAGGGCGTTTCATAAACCTTGTTATCAATAACAAGTTACAATTGTTATAAGCTACTGAAATCCTGATTGGCTGAGAGCAAATTTGTCATAGAAATGGGGCTGTTGATATTGATAACAAGTTTTATGAAACAGAGCCCTGGTTTAACTTAGTTCACTGACTTATGGAGTGCCATGTGTCAGGCTTTTTATTACATACAAATTACTGTAATAGGCTATTTTTGTAATGTATTCAAATTTATACACGTTTGCCTAGTGACAAACCATTACATTCACCTGTGAAAAAGCTATTCTTTTTCAATAGTCAGAATGCGAATTGCATGAATTAGGCATTGTTAGGTTCGACAAACATTTTGGTTTGCCGAACCTAGCAACACTTAATGTATGCAATCTGCATTCTGACTACTGAAATACAATGGCTAGTAATAGGTGGAAGTAATATTTCATTACTAGGAGTTTGACAAAGAGGTTAGGCATGAAATTTGAATGCATTACGAAAATGGCCTATTCTTTAACAAAATGAATAAATGAAATGAATCCAGTACGTGAAATGAGAATGAATAATTGATTTCCGGTTGACAACACAAGCTTTGTTGGCCATTTATTTACAGAATTATGGTAATTTTCTTTAGAGAAGGAGATGGACAACCCTGGCACTCCATGAATCAGTGAACTCGTACTACAGTCACACCAAGACCGACGCCAGACCGACAATAGACCGAGCAAAAAACTATATTGCCACCAATGGCCAAGAATCGGTCAGTTTGGTGAGTGTGACTGTGGTATAAATCTACCCATTTTAACCTGGACTACAGTTAGTCTGCTCTGATGAATAACGTCACTGGCCATTGCTTATAGACAAAGATCCCTGTCCATCGTTTTACATTCAACACAAAAAAGTACACATGTAGGTGGTCTTCCTCCCATAAAAGTTCAACATGCCTCTTCCAAAATCTCAATTCCCCTTGCTTATTCTGTATTGAAATAAATCATATTTCTCAGGAAAAGTGATTTGCATCCTATGGAAATTACTCCAATTTTTGGCTTTTTGCTCAGAAGTTATTCACTTCTGAGCAAAGCATACTACATTTTAATGGTTAACATACAATAAACCAATAGGCCAACAACAAAAAAGGGACACTCTGATACACCAATATTTGAGGTATGAATGAGTCTTTTGTACACTAGTAAAATTACTCTGCTAGTATGTAAATACCCACCATATCTAGCAGCATAGCAAAAATCTCTTTGTGTATCATTTTAACAACTTTTACAAAAATGAAACAGTAAAATAAAAGTAAAAGTAAAATAATATAAGTTGATACCCTTCAATCTCGCAGCAGGCGCTATATTATATTCTTTAGAACAATGTTGCATCTGTTCAGTTGTAGCTTCATACACACACAAGTACATGTACATGCAAGTCTAGTCCAATTATGGTCCACACACTGTAGCCTAATGGAATGACATTGAATTTGAAAGCATAGTAAGTATAATTTTACTATACATATACTCAGGCATGGTAGTAGGGTTATAAACTTACAGAATCATTCAAGGAAATGATAATCTTTGATTTATTCAGATTCAGACTGGTTCAGATTCGGCTTATTCGCCATTTTCAAATACATTTGATAATTGATACATTATTTTACGGATCATTACCTCTGAATGGCTGGTACACTGGAATCATGTAATAACTTTGAGTAGGCAAGCACATTTACAAAGCAGAGGAATAAAATTTACACTTAATGTACTTCAACTATTCATCTACTCCATCCGCCTACTAAACAGCCTACTTTCTTGTTACATATTGCATTTTATTTCTATTTATCTCTATATTATCATCAACGTCCTCACAGATGGACCAATATTACTCTCTCTGTTTTTGGTCATCCTTTCCTGTAAATATACTATCCAAAGGGCAATGGCTTCCTACTGTGTTTTGGAATTTTTACAAAAGGATGTAAAACTAAGCAATGAATGATTGGGTTTTGGGAATAAATAACTACATTGTACAGATCTTCAAGGAAAAGCATACCGGTACACGTACATACGCTAAAACATACTAGAACAAATTTTCTGATTACTCTGATTACTCAGTTAAATCGCATTTAGTGTACCTTAAGAGACTTTTGCCGGCAAAATGACAATATGATTAGTCAGAAGTCTGGAGGTGAAGACTAGCCTTTGCTAAGAGACTGGCAGTTCAATCCACCAGTTGTCTGATGGAGCCTTCTGTTGTATGTACGTGAGCAAGTCAAATTTATTTGGTCATTATTTGTCCGATATGTTATCAAGTATTATGTAATTACCAACATAAATTGACATCAAAAGCAGCATTTTCACTGACATTTGGTCTTATCCAAGCTCAAGTACTTGTAAGGATATCAATGAGAAAATTTCTTCCAATCAACTCTTCGAAACAGATGGAACTTTGAAGGAACCAAGAACGAGATATCTTGAAAGAAACTTGAAGTGAAGTACACTTCAGTCATACCCTCAGACCAACTCAAAACGGATCGATAACTAACAAAAATCTCGGCCATTCGCGGAAACGTAAAGTTTGTTTGATCTATTATCGGTCTGGTGTCTGTATTATTGGTGTAACTGAGGTATTATGCGTATTCTCTCAACATACATGAGATGAAACGGCCACTTGTCTCTGCCGAAAAAAAGAGAAGATATGGTTCTTCCACAAAGGACTACATGGAATAAACAAAAGATGGAAAAGATGGAAAAGAGTCTTTCTTAACCGACACATTTACTCAGAACATTGAATTTGTGAGACATTTTTTAGTATACCAGCGCTATTTGAGAAGCCGTCAACATCATAGTAGTCACGATTTTCTTGTACTTGGACGAGTCTGAGGTATGTCCCATACATTACTAAGTATTTTTGAATTGTTTTATGGCATTGCAAATATAATTTGACATAAAAAACATCATTTTATTTAATATTTTGTCTGATTCCAGCTCTAAAAGGGCTATCAGCTTGACAGAGTCATCAGATATACTCAAATCCTAGATGCTGTCGGCAACAGAGACGAAAAAACTTGGACCTGCCCACTTGTTTATACATGTCAATTTCTGTGTCCATTCTACCTACATGTACCATACTATAAAATAATTAATCTATACAAGCACATGTTATACAAGATATTGCCTATTCACAAAAGGAAAAGAAAAAAAAAGGAAAAGGGTTTAGGCTAGGCATATACTCCATCTTTCATATAAACATACATTCCTATGCACACACTCTCGCACATCTCTTACAGACTTGTCTTTAAATATGCTGTACAATCTATAATAGACTCTCATGATAAATGGGTGAATGACGGAGAAGAGCTGTACACTTTTAGACCTGCG
Organism: Heliocidaris tuberculata; assembly: GCA_025618425.1. NCBI lineage: Eukaryota > Metazoa > Echinodermata > Echinoidea > Camarodonta > Echinometridae > Heliocidaris > Heliocidaris tuberculata. Next base: position 40,161,462 of record CM046841.1, read on the forward strand.
GCTCAGACCTAGCTCTGCAGCATGGAATGGATACAGCATGACTGGATACGCAAACCCAGCCTTGGTCTAAAAGTGCACAGCGTAAGCCTCCTTCTCACAAGATGCAGTCAAACTGCCTGAATAGAATTGCACCAGCAAAATAAAATGACATCCATGTACATGTATTTGCGCTTTACATTTCTGCGTTTCAAACCGCACAAATAGGCGAGTACATGTAGGGGAACTTGTCGTGCGAAACTACCGTTTGTCACCCTACTTGCTATTCATTTAAATGTAAAATGTTTTTATTTTGGCGCAGCATTTTTCTTTTGAGACGGTTTACCGTGTCGTGTTTGAACGAGGCTTTACCCACCTAATCACAGTCAAGCCTGTCAAAGACCACCTGTCTGATTCCTTCTTGACGTATTATTCAGTGGTCTTTCTGCACAGGCTTCACTGTATAGCTCATACATGTACAACAGAGCAGAGGGGCGGGTCCACGCTCTATCATACACCTACACACATACACGCACACACTTCACTGTCTACGACGCATCACACACTCCCTATCATCATTTCCATAAGTTGGTGCTGAGCGTCTGTCCCGATGACATGCCAGCTGTGCCCCATCCTGCTCCTGCGCCGGCAGCGCCCACCATGGGCTGCTGTGCACCAAAGCCCCCCTGCATTCCTCCGGCGGGCTGGGGTGGGTTGCTGGGCATGCCCCATCCACTGGGCTGCTGTTGCTGCTGCTGCTGCTGTTGTGGCATCGCTCCTGGACCTCCTCCTACTCTCATATTCTGCATTTGTGCTTGGACCTACAGGAAAGTTGAGAGAAAACATTCTTTGATTAAATAATTTGATCATGAATATGTATTTCACAGAATATATGAAACAAGTGAATGAGTAAATTACGCAATGCGTAATAAATGTCCCCGCCGGAAGTGCAGATCTGTGGAAATTAACTAGCCTGAACCTTAAAACTTCAGTGAAAAACTTTAGTGAATAAGATAATAAATGTTACTGCATGCAAAAGAAGAGAATACCAACAATGCATGTATACAACTGAAATATAAAACATGAAAACATTATGAACCTTCAGCCATTTTGAATAAATTTGCATAAATTTGCATGAATAATGAATTTCAAAATTCTGTGTAGAAGTTTGGAAGCCCCCACCCAGCCCTATCAGATAAAACAATCGGAATCAAAATCCGATGTGAAATAGAGGAGAAGTAGCATTTTTCGTCAATTTTGAATAAATTTGCATAAATTTGCATAATTAATGAATTTCAAAATTCTGTGTAGAAGTTTGGAAGCCCCCACCCAGCCCTATCAGATAAAACAATCGGAATCAAAATCCGATTTGAAATAGAGGAGAAGTAGCATTTTTCGTCAATTTTGAATAAATTTGCATAAATTTGCATAATTAATGAATTTCAAAATTTTGTGTAGAAGTTTGGAAGCCCCCACCCAGCCCTATCAGATAAAATGATCGGAATCAAAATCCGATGTGAAATAGAGGAGAAGTAGCATTTTTCGTCAATTTTGAATAAATTTGCATAAATTTGCATAATTAATGAATTTCAAAATTCTGTGTAGAAGTTTGATAGCCCCCACCCAGCCCTATCAGATAAAATAATTGGAATCAAAATCCGATGTGAAATAGAGGAGAAGTAGCATTTTTCGTCAATTTTGAATAAATTTGCATAAATTTGCATAATTAATGAATTTCAAAATTCTGTGTAGAAGTTTGGAAGCCCCCACCCAGCCCTATCAGATAAAACAATCAGAATCAAAATCGGCCAAGAAATGACGGAGAAGTAGCATTTTCTAACATTTGAGCACACACGGACAGACGGACGGACGGACGGACACACACACACACACACACACGCACACACGAACGGAGCCCGTTTCATAGTCCCCTCGCGAACTTCGTTCGGCGGGGACAATAATTATGTGCATTGCTATTACATGCAGATGCAGGTTTAATTCAACCTGTATGTAAAGACTGCTTGTGAGAAACAAGAATGCACTCTTTATAGGCAAGTAGTCCTTATGTACAGGTTCCTCTAGTATGAGCTCCAATGAAAAACACTGTCTGAGCAGCACAAAAAAAATTGGTCTTTATAGACAGGCGAATTATTATGTACAGGAGATCACTATTAAAAGCAGGTTTTAAATGTATCAGTATCAAATGTAACCTGTTGATTTTTCATGTAGAAATTACTGAAGTGTATCGAGCGGGGATGAAACTACTTTAAACAGGTTAAATCACTACACTTTGAACCAAACCACTTCATGCATCAGGCAAGTTTGGAATACAGGATTAAATATTTTATTTCGTAACTGACTTTTTGTTGTTGTAAACAATACAAACAATAACTTCTCTGAAGTATCTGATCAAGATTAAATTCCAAACTCTTCATTTATGATCTTGAATCCAATGATTTTCTTATTTGGGGTGGTTAAGTAGTCCATTATCTAATAATCTAATTCACAGGAGTATTCCGCTCTGTGACACCAACTAAAGATTTCAACGTTCAACCCCCTTGTGCCAGTTACAATATCTGATTTCACCTGAAATCTAATATTTTAAGTATTACCAGCATAATCACCTGATATGTCACTGCCCACTTTGACTCATGATGAGTAACGGTATAGGGTCTACTCCTGGCACTCATTTTACAACTAACTACATGTGTATACAGCACCAATAATTAAGGACATATTAGTATTAAAAAATAATCCTAAATCAAAAGCAGCCCTGTATAAAATCTAAACTTGTTGTACTTTTGTTCAAAATCTGAAAGCAACTTTCAATTTTTGAAAAAGCCAAGGGCTTATAGTTGAAATGAAAAAAATTTGGATGTAAATGTGAAATTGTATGAAATATGAATGTAAACATCGATCCCTAAATGAACCCACAATGTTTCCCAAACCTACTGCAGTACTTTACAAAGGAAATGAAAAAAAAACAAAAAAAAAAAACCCAGAAGCTAACAAATAATCATTACGTGCAATAAGAGAAACAAAGACAAACATTTATACATACATTTATGTACATACAACATTCAGTAACATCCACAAGTACAGGAACAATACAAGGAGGAAACATCTACAAGAATGATGAGCAGACTTGAAGCCATTATGACAAAACATTCACAAAAATACAAGTTGACATAATTTCCTGACAATCCTCACAAGCATCCACAACAGAATTCGGTTTTCAATATCTTTTCTATTTAAACGGCCTAACCAAATTGTATCATTCATGTACATCTGAAAACATCACAAATGCACTCAGTTGCATTTAATTTCAAAAAGCAAAAAAAGTGTTCCAACAATCTATTTATTATAATCCCAACCGCGTATCATTCTTTAATGCGCGAATGCAGGTCCTAAATTTAAAAATATTACTTTCATTTAGGCATATTCAAAATGCAGATTCACATGCACATGCTAGATACATGTATTTTAAGAAAACTTTGGAACATCATTACATCATAAAAACCTAGATTGCCCCAAAGAATATGGATTGAGCCCTCTCCTGTATTAGTGGGAAGTTATCTTTTTCAAAATCTTTTTCATAAAACTTGTTATCAATAACAACGGCCCCATTTCTACGACAAATTTGCTGTCAGCCAATCCGATGCATGTATTTCAGTAGCTTACAACTGTTATTATAACTTGTTATTGATAACAAGTTTTAATGAATCTGGGTCCTGACCTGAAATAGGAAGTTTTAAATGCACAGGCAGATCTATAGTAATGCACCAACCTGTATTCTTCCATACAAAATAACATAAAATGCAAGTCAAGAGAGAAAGCCAGGCAAAGTGCAGATGCCTCAAATCACCTCAAGGTTCCAGAAAGTAAACCCTAGTTCTCTCAATAGAAAATTATTCATTAAAGAAGGAAAAGAAAATCATGCACATGTGAACCTCAAAGGTCTTTATTATTTTCTTCCAGTAAATAGAGAGGAGGAACACGGGGTAAAGTCTCCTCTTTTATCATCCTTCATATCTGATGGATGTAATACAGATGATGTTTAATAGAGCATTATGAAATTTTGACTTCAATGAGCACTTTTTGACGATAAGAATCAAAATTGTGAAACAAACCATGCTGATAATAGAGTAATATAATGAGAATATGCATAATGAGAAAATGCACATAAAAATGCATGATGCAGCATGAAAGGCATGAAGCAAGAACTATGTGAATTGATCTGTCTTGCATTATTCATGAGCCAACCTGGTGCATAACATCGTACTGCTGCTGCATTTGCATCTGTTGCATATGCATGAGCTGCATCTGCTCCCACTGATACTGCTGCTGCATTGTGGGTAGGCGTAGAGTCAAATCCATTGCAATGTGCATTTTGTGTAAATAGAGGAGGTAGCCAATTAAAAAAAAAAAAAAAATTGTCAGGACGATACAGATAAGGGTGAGACAGGATAAAACACAAAGAGGGAAACAAAAAGAACAGAAAATAAAAACAGAATGACACAAGACAAAATATAAGATTTGTGTTAATAATCAGGAAAATTAATAATAAAACATACAAAACACAAAGTTATAAATAAAGCTAGACAATTATAGAGTGAAATTATCCAACATTTCTGCGAAGCATTGCGGTGAAAACGAACAACATTTGTGGATTGATATTAACATCTATTCTACTCCATGTATTCAGGGTGCATAGTGCTATAGATGACAATCAGTCGCTCATATCTAAACATCATTTTTTAAAGCCATTATCTATATGACACCTATTCCACAAAATTAACTGAGTTTTCAATACAAAATGAAACATTAAATAGATAATAGTTGGCATCAATAAAATCATAGCACACTATTGCCCTCTGTCTTCTTCACAGCATTTCGAAAAATGTTCAGTGAATTAATCAATACAAAGAACACAACAATATAAAAGAAAATATATAGAATATCTGTCTCCCAATATTCATCTATAAATCTACTTATAATTATTATAATGAAAGAAATGTATTTAAAATTATGTTTAAGACATCCTCCTCCCTCAAAATTTCATATAAGTGTATTATGAAAACTATTCAACAAAGCTTTGCATATCTCTGGAATAGCATTTAGTATATGACACTCACATGCCATCTTTAATGGCATTTATTCTCTTAAATGTAGTATCAAGGCTTGAAAGAAATATCTCAAATCATATTTGAGGATTAGCCCTTGCAATTTGAACTCATAATTCTAAAAACTCTGTACATCATAACCTGACCTGAATTCAAAAGCAAAGTGAGACTTCGTTCACACATGAAACGATAAACCACCTCAAAAAAACTGCTGTTGCAAACTAAAAAAAAAAAATTGCAAGTGGGGAAGAAAAAGAGCAGCTGCAGGCAATAAAATCGTGTCTGTGTTCTCACCAATCTGTGAGTTATTAAATACAATAATGCGAGGTGCACTACACTTATGTAATTTTCTTTTTGCAACAGCAGTTTTTTGTTTTGTTTTGTTTTTTGGAGGCATTTCATTGAGTCGTATGTGAATGAGGCTCATAGGGTGAATGGGTTAGAGAAAGAGCAAACCTGTTGTAGGGCTTGAGCCTGTGCTTGTTGTTGTTGTTGTTGCTGCTGCTGCTGCTGATACAACAAGTTGTGGTAGATGTTGTGGTTATGGGTGAGAGAAACGTGTTTAATACGGTGAATGGAATATTGTTAGTAACACAGCAATGACATTACCTGAACATGAGCAGTTTGATTATGATTTGAAATCTTTGTCTGCATGTACATGCATACTGTGGCGTGTCAAGGGGGAATAGCGCCTGGGGGATGCAATGAAATTTTGCCAGAGCTGTAAATGTCCAAACTTCTGACAGGTAGGTCATCTCAAAGATTAAGGTCGGGCTATAAAGCTGTTCAGCTCGGGGCATGAATTCAGAAATGAAGGCATTACATGAACATTTTTGGTCTGCATTTTAGGCTGATTTCAGCAGAGACAGAGTATTCAAAATTCTGCACATTTAAAGTCTCAATTTTATTCTAAATGTTGTGGGAATATACGATATCACTAAGAAAATATGTAAGGCAACAAAGTATCTTTAGAATCTTTGAGTCCCTAACAACATGATTTTTATTCTTTTTATCCTATACTGTGGGCACAATACACAAAATCCATAAGAAATATCTGAGAAATTGAGCATCTAAAATTGGAAATGAGAAATTCAAAAAAAAAAGAATAATTGTGTACCTGGAAACTAAATAAGATTAAAATAAAATTTTCATTTCTTTCTTGTCCTCCCCCCCCCCCAAACATTTTTTTTTCCTTCTCTTTTGAGTGCCTTCTTTCCTTTTTCTTTTTTTTTTCATCCTTTTCATGAAGAGCCCATGCCACGTGGCCCCTGCCCCAATGATATGCCACGTGGCCCCTGCCCCAATGATATGCCACTGCATGTAAAGATGAATCTTGATTTGCAAAGTGGGAATATACCCCCAACATAATAACTAAAAAGACACAAATCTACAGTATATTTGAATGTCTGAATATCAAACCTCAAGAATCAATCAATTTCCTCCATCTCATTTTTGAATGATTACAATGAATGAGGTTACTTAGCATATGATATTTATAGAAAGCACTATTACTGCATAATTGATGACACATAATTTGTTTAAAGTGATTTGTTAACTTTGCAGACGCTTGATAAAATCTGAGTTGCCTGGCCTTACACGCTATCAGTGTATGTAATATGGTGTAAAAATGAAGCCCAGGAAAAAAAAGCACTTCAAAATCATCGTGTGCTTCACAAAAGTAAACATATATGCAAGTGACCGGAAATGCCAGACTCATTTTCCCCCATTGACTCAGTGTTAGACTAAAGCATATGGCCATACGCTTTCGTAAATGGGAGTATTCAGTCATAGATATCTTAATAATAGCATTATATATCTGAAAACCTTTCCATGCCTGGCTATTTATTAATCCTTCTGAACATCATTATACAAGACAGATATCAAAATTCAACAATTTATTAAATCAAGCCTCCACAAAGTTACCGAATCCCTTTAAACTATATAAGAATATCAGTTATCATATAGAACTTTGGGGTGAAATTAGTGCACAGCAAAATTAGGAAAACACAATTTTATTCTTTGTGATGCATTAAATTGCACAGCACATGAATTAGGATTAAAGAATGTTTTCCCTAGTAAAATTTTCAAGCTGATATAAAAACTGGTGAATGATGTCTTATCTATTTTTCATATCATACCATGTTGTATGTAACTTATATATGATAATTTCATGAATAAAACAGCTTAAAATAATGATTAAATCATAACAATCTGGTAGATTAATAAGCATTTCATTTGAAACTATTTGAGGGTTATTCAGTCTCTATGAATTTGCAAATAAATATGATTCATTTGTGAAAATGATGCTATTCATGTGATTATGTCTGCAACAATATCTACACTTACTTGTTGTAAAAATATGGCTTGTTGCTGCTGTTGCTGCTGTATATGGGCCTGGTTCGGATTGTACATTCCCATCATGCCCCCTGCATTACCCATCATGCCCTGGGGTGGCATCTGTTGTCCGGCCATCATACCCATGGCATTGTAGCTGTTCTGTTGTGGGAACCCTGTGTTGGGTTGTTGCTGCTGTTGCTGCATGTGTGGCATACCTCCTCCTTGATGTGGTATACCACCCTGTGTTGCTGGCATGCCACCATTCATCATTTGGTTTGGCTGTTGTGATGGAATGTACATGCCCCCTGTAAAGATATGTGCCAGAATTTAAAACATTTTCATGTAAGTAAATTTGTCACGCGGGCACATACAAAAAAAATAAAAATGTATTAGTATACATATGTACTAGAAAGTAGATTAAAAACATGCTCTATGATTTTAGCGAGCATGAAAATATCCAAAACATCTACAAATTTCAATGTTAAATCCTGTCAATGGAAAAAGCACTTCTTACATGTAGCTCACTATATTCAATTAAAATGAGGTTGTTATATTTGCCTTCTTTACTAAAAAGGGCTTTAAAAAAATACATTATGCCTCATAACCTAGAGGGTAAAATGGGAGAAATAATACCACATTCATACTAACAAGATCGACAACAGAGCGCCAAAGACTGAACAAAATGCTGACTGGTGTATAAACTACGACGAAGGGTTCAGTTTCACTTTACCTGGAACACCATAATTTTGCTGGCTCTGACTAGAAGACCCATACAGTGCCAAGATAGATTCTTTGGATGTTTTAGACGAAGTTGACTTTGAGCTGTCTTCGCCAAAGAGGGATTCCTCCATGACAGGTTCGCCCACCGGTGCGTTGGCGTTGTGGGCGGGAGAGATCTGGCTGGTGGTGGGCTTCTGAGGTGTGTTCAGTCCAAGGAGATCACCATTACCAACGGGCGCTGAAGGGGTATCTGAGAAGGAGCAAAAATGGGGATGTCATTAAAGAGCCATTGAACCTTTTTAACAAGTTGAACTTGGTGAATAGAGAAAATTCAGAGAAAAAGATTGGTGAAAGTTCGAATGAAATCTGATATATGATAAGAAAATCCTGAATTTTAAAAGTTGTAATCACTGCACATATGGGAATCTTCAGTTGGCATATTAGATCCTTTACTACTATATAGTATAAAATATCATGGAATATTGAAAATAATTATTATTTACAATACTATTTTCTTTATCATTGGTATGACCCAAGCTACAGTAGGACTATCAACTTAGTACGATCATCAGATATCTTGGATGTGATCAGTAACATTACGGAACAACATACCTTCTACTTACATGTAACCTATCATGATATGTCAATTCTATGTTGATACTATACAGTTATATACATTGTGAACAAACCACTTTGATTTACTTTACAGTTGTATTGAGAGTAAAGCCCATTGTTGAAACAGATATAACAGATTAAATAAAATAAACTAATAATAAAAACTAAAAGATATAACAGATTAAATAAAATAAACAAATAATAAACAATAACAGATATAACAGATTAAATAAAATAAACTAATAATAAAAAATAACGGAGACTTACCAAGTCCAAAGAGATCCATTGTGTTTGAAGACTGGGCGGTAGAAGGGGCTGCAGATCTGGTTGGGGGTGCAGCAGCTGTGGGGGCGCTTTGCACGGCTGTGACGGTAGCTGCCTGGGCAGCGAGAGTTTGCACTGGTGGGGCTTGCTGCTTCTTGACAGCATTCTGATAAAGCAAAAGATTGAAGAAACCATTGCCAAACGTGTTTCTAAGGCTGTATACTATATTCGGAATACATCAGCTTCAAGAAGTACTGGAAGTTTTGATATGCTCTACTTTAAATAAGGGTAAAAGAAACTTGAGAGTAGACTAGTCGATGCATCCATACATCGACAGAAGTCATTTTTAAGTTAACTTCCATGCAAGTCTAGATACAAAATTAATATCATGCAATTTTCCCCTCAACCACTTTTCAGGTTTCAATTTTTTTCAAGTTTTATTATTACTTTAATGTGTTATATAGATTACAACATACTTTTCCAACTGACATTCACACGTCGTCTGTTGAGAGTCAAAAGGGCGTTATCTTTGTGTTAAAGCATATGAGTTAACATCTTTCTGGCTCCAAACAGACAATGTCATTTGTGTACACTGCATCGCTTAAAGACAAAGTCGGGTTCTGGACTTCTGGTCATGATATTGCATTGTGAAAGAAACTGTCTGCAAGCAATTGTGAAGGTTGATTGTGCGGTACATGAGAATTGGTGTACACTGTGAGGTTTGGAATCATCAAAATGATAGAAAAATTCACTGAGTCTTCTTTAAAGTCACATGCGCTGCACACAGATATAGGTACATGTACATAGGACTACACACATCCAAGTGGCACAAAAGTTCAGCCTAAATTTCTCATCATATTTTGAATATGGGGACATTTGAAGAGCAATCCCTTTTCAGGGGACATTTCTTCTATGACAGTCTTCCACACTGGCATAATATGATTATTTAAAGGAAACCCACAAACTATTTTTCACCTTAACCAGAACTCAACTTTCTCTTTAGAGCTCATACAGTCTCGGTAGCAAAAATCATACTGGCAAGAAACTTATCTAACATAGTCACATACTATTCTCCTTTTATCATAAGACACATGTACAAGATTATTTAACATTCCATTCACGATTTCACACAAATTTTAGTGTAGATATCTGTAAGAAATGCTTGGTAACAGCTTTTCACTGCCTCACGCTAAGACCATATCCACCCGAAGGTTCCCCACACAATAAACCCAGCGCTTCGCACTATGTGTAGCGTATTCTATAACACACAGCAATCCTCATGCGAGTAATGCGTGTGACCGTTGTTTGAATTTACATCCCCTCTTTTTTGGGCCAGGGATTTTTATTACTTTTCACCTCTCATTCGATAAATATTTCATTTGAGGAGGAAAAAACTTCACAGCACCTTAGTTATGTTAGTACCCTGCTATTTATTAAGTAAAATCAAAGAACTCACAAAAAATTTTTGAGGGCTTCCCAAAAATATCTATTAACTTTAAAACAGCTACTGCATGCGTTGGTAATGACTTCTTGAATGGCCTATATATACCTGTTCGTTACTTGCAGTTCATATGAATCCCTTTCTCAGGAAGAGGAAAGGAAAATAGACGTACAGGAAAATAGGGCTGCAGTCTTAACATGGATTTCCTGAATTCTTCTGATAGAGATGTCCTCTTGCCCAAGACAGTTTCTAAGCAAGGATTGTGGATATTCCTCAATCAGAAAAGTCTGGCAGGTACACCGTGCAAAAAAGTTGGGGGGAGAAACTGGACTTTTCTTTTGCCTTATCATCTACATGGTTGTTATCCCAGGGAGGGGACAGAATGGTGGAACGTAGAGTGTAGTCATCCAGACACAAGACTTACTTCTGATGGTCTTGGAAGGGCGATGTTATTCTTCTCTTGTTTTCTAGCTCTCCTCTTCTCCCTGTCTGGATCTCTACTTTCTTTGATATCTTCCTTCTTTACCTACAACAGAATCAAAACATTCAAAAATGGCCATGATGTATTAACCCCTTCCTTGCCGTGGGCAGCAAATCTTGCCAAAGAATGTGAGTATTGAATAATGTGTTTCGTTTAAGACGGTCTACCGGTACATTTTTCCCCAGAAATAGTAATACAGTAATTACCTCTCTACGTGAAGTTTATAGCCTTGGAAACTATTTTATGTCTAATTCGTTCACCAACGAAACAAAGCAGTTGAAGGTGAAATTTCAGTCTTGAAAGTTAATTTACGACAAACGTCTGGAAACAAGGTGGCCCAGAAGAAGGTAAAGAGGGCTATACATTGTATGTACACTGACAGAGATAATGATAAATGAATTGTCTTTCTTTGACAGGGTTACAAATTACAGGTGTATATTGGAAATGTGGGAAATATATTTGCCATAAATGCTACATGTACCTTTGCTGTTTGTTAATAATTACACATTACTGTTTATTCACAGTATCAAACTATACCTGATTTGGAACAACAGTGTGACACACATGGATTTTGAACAAGGCTAGGAATAATCCAGTGGAAACAAAATTTGAAATGCATGTCACAAAATATCTCCTAACTTCCTAAGGATTAGAACAGACAAAAGTAACTTTCAAAACTTCATCTGCTGAGAACAAGAAGGGTACTAACTTGATACTGTCATTCTAGCTCTTAAAAGACATATTCTCAATCATACTCACCCTAGTTGATTTTGGTGGTTGCATTGCTTTATCAACATACTTCTTGTGCTCATACTTGCCCCTGATAAATTGTTCCAATGGACTGTCGACAGGTTGTGATAGTGGTCAAGGAAAACTTGGATTGAGGTCTTTGAGGATATTGACATGAAGGCTTACAGGTCCACATGTAAACACCTAAGCAAAACCTGTGACAAGTCTTTCTTGCTGCTTTTCAAAAAAAAAAGAAAAAAAAAAAAAAAGAAACCCGTATCCAAATGACTGATTCTGGTGCATGCCTACTCCCATTAGCTCAATCCAGGATTGAGTGTAAATTGGTCCTGTGTTCCTTTGTTAAAAATTTATAGGAACAAGGCACATCTGTAATTTTCTTCTAATGGAAATACATAATTTGAATTTGAATTTCTTTAATGCCTTTTATAAGCAAGGTTATGAAATCCTGACCATGCCTGCAAAATATGACTCAGAGTATTTGAATCCGAAGATAGAATGTATACATGTGAAAATTGTGTGAAAAAAAATTCATGCACATAATATGTATTGCAAAATCTATACTGGACAAGTATAATGCCAATACATGTACCTACAACACGCATAAAGTTTGGTACTCTGTCTGAATATGTGTGCCCCCATTATTTCAAATCCTAGATCCCCTATTACTGAGAAATATTAGGCATAAATTTATCTCAGTGAAACATGAATGAAGAATTCCAAGTAATGATTGAGGAAGGATACGAGTCTGTCTGTGGCCGTCTAAAGTTTGGAGGGAGATTGCATTCGTAGTATTTCCTTGCTATTGTGTTCCCAACATTCTCCATACTCTGAAAAATAAACCAACAACATACAAGCAAAGGAAATGATATGACTCAGTTTAATGTATGCTTTGTAAATGTCAACATCCAAAAATGCCAAATGCCAAATATGGATTGGTAACAAATGACTAGATGTGGAATATACAGTGTACATGTATTACCATTTTTATACCAATCACAGAGAATTCTTAACATATACATGTACAAGTACATGTACATGTAACTTGTGCAACACAGACCCCGTTCTCATTACGAGATTGGAAAGTGGATCGCGACCCATGGCGCGCGCCAGGGAGGTCCACTGGCACACCGCGGGTTCACACCTGCAGAAGTTAGCGTGATCTACCTTGGCACTCTCTGCACAGGAGAATGCGAATTGGCACGCTCTAGATCACGTTATCTCTCGTGGACCACCCCTTAGAGGTGGTCCAGCGGTCCACCGTTTTGGATCGCCGAAACGACGTTGCCGCATTCTCACTTTTAGAGATAGCGTGATCTACATGTAGCATGTGTTATCTCAGTAATGAGAACGAGGTCACAGTGCATACGTGTACATACATGTAACTAAAATGAACAATGCTATTTTGATAAAATGATAATTCGATTCGTCATGTACTTGAACACTTGGTTTTGTGCATTCTATCATGGTTATTCTTAAAACCCTGAAAGCTTGTCCAAGGCTTGCCATACAGTGCAACAACGAGTCTGAGGCACAAACCCATAGCAGAGAATCTGAAAGTTCTTCTGTAAAAATCGTGTACATTGCACTCCATAGGCCCATACAGTACTGTACCTGCTCACAGCCAGATAAGTACTGACAGAGTTCTTGGTGATATTGGATAAGTCCATTAAACTTGTATTTAAAAAAAAAAAAAAATTACTACAACATATTTATACAGGATAAGAAGATCATTTTTGTTGACATCTCGGTCCTGGTATTAAAAACATGAGTACATGTATATCAACATCACAAGTGTTAAAAATGGGTACATTCAATACGATAATAACAAACGATTTTAATAACAAACAAGAGGAATCAAAGTTTTAACATACAGTGCAAATCTGATTGAGTGTTTTAGGATGTGAAAAAAAAAGGCAACCAAAAACTTTAAAGGACATTACAACTATACCTGTATTTGCTCCTCTGTCCAAGAATCCAGATTGACTGATTTGACTTTGGATATGTGTACGCCCAGATTCCGATGGATTCCTGCACAGCGTATGCAGAGGAAGAGACCTAGATTCCATGAAGCCCATCTTGGTCCTGAAAGTACGCAGAGGAGTGAAAGTAAATGATGAGGATGAAAAAGAGAACCATCATATACCCTTTTCATATTAGAGGTAGAAGTGGAGTAAATCTGGACTTAATAGTCGGGATCCAAAAGCTAATATGAACGTTATCAGCCTCACTCAATCTGCTCTTAGTCCGGACTTCTCGATCCACATCTCGAGCAGTTTTGTGTCCAGACTTAGTCGTGACCGGAAGTGGATTTACTCATAACATGAACGCTATCTGCACTGTATGATGCGGATATCTCTACATGTAAATGAGTTCGCTGTACATGTATGTTTCAAGACAAGGTGGCCGGAAAAAAAAAAAGGCGGGAGAATATCAGGCATGCCATGTGCGTAACCATGGAAACAAATACGCATAGCAGATATGATGTAGTCTACAAATGTAGCTAGCTAGAAAGCTAGCAGGACTAAATTTGCTTTTGGCAGTGAATACAAAAATGGTATATAATGTAGCTTAAAGGGGAAGGCAATCGTGAAATTTAAGTTAATTGAAGAAAAAAATTTCTCTCATTTTCCTATGTTTATTAAAAAATCAACTTTATCTTTAGGTGAAAACAAATGTAGTGGTACACATTACAGAGTGACTTAGTCAAAAACAGATGAGGGCTGACTTGGTTCAAAACATCAAAACATTCTAAATGCAAATTACATGTTCATGCTGTTGCACTATGTTTTCTTTTTAATAACACACTGATCAAGAAAAATCAAGAAACTCAAATTTGAAATAGTTTAAACACATTGGACTAATTACAGAGTTGTCAGTTTGGGGTTGATTAATTATAACTTCATTGTAGTTACATGTAAATGTACATGCTCTTATTAAACCAAACAGGATGTGAGAGGGGAATTCCCCTTTCTAAAAGCAAATGGAACATATGATTTTTAAGTGTACGAAGTGTAGTGTTTTTATAAACTATACATTTATAACCTAGACATGTGAGCTACATACATGGAATTGGATCCTATTACCAAACACTTTTCAGAAAATCAACCATAGCAAATAAAATATCAAATGAATATCTGTCAAACTTACATACATGTAATGAATGCTTAATGTCCTACAGAAAAAGAAGTTGGTGGAATTTGAAAAAGACAATGAAGATTTAATACGATATTCCCTTCCGAACGAACCCCTTCCCAACAACATGCAGCGTTTTGGTCTCTTGAAAAGGGTATTGTATTATCGAACGTGTGCCCCCTATAGGAAAAAGACACACAACCTACCCCGATTTGAGGCCAACGGGGTGATGACTGGGGGTGACGAGAGAGCAGGTTATAAGATAATACTTATGTTTTTTTGCCTCATTTTAAACATACGCGTACTTGTAGTCCCACGCGTATGAAAGCCACTTTAGGTGCTTACATGTAACTGTACACGTTCGGTAATACAATGCTGTTCGGTAATACAATCCATGACTATACATGTACAATTGTACATTAGGGTCATTCACACACACAGCAATTAGTGAGATTCAAGAATAAATATTTGAACTGCAATCAGACATTATTTTTCTGTTGTTTGTGAACAAAAAAAATCTCATTAGCGAGATCCTTATCATGATTCAAATCACACAATTCATTTTTGATTCTTAAAAAAACGATATTATTAGATATGCCCTCTGTGTTAAAACACAAGTTCAGTGGAAGTGAGACCCCCCCCCCCTCCCAATTTATTTCATATACCATACATGTATCCCATGTGTGAATGGCACACACACACACACAAAACAAATGAGATGTGAATAGCAATTCAAATTTCACTCTTTTCCTGTGTGTGAATAACCCTCTAGTGTTCACTGTACAAAAAATTTCATATTTCCAAACTGAGGACAATGCAACCTGATGACACATGCAATAATCTGTTTCATGGAAATCTAATATCTGCCAACTTTATTCTCAGTCTGGCAGCATTGAAACAATGGAAATATTTGACATGGACTTGAATTTATCAAGGCAATAAATACACAGAACCTTTACTTACAGCACTTTTATTTCTAGCTCTGAAAAACTTGAAAATGTCAGCATTTAAACTGAAGGAAAAAAAATTCTCTCACAAGCAGAAGATCTAAAAGTAGTTATATTGTACGATGAACTAGGGTGAAAGAGTACTGTATGTATGCCATAAATTCTACGGCCATAAATTTTCGCAAATCGCACTAGCCAGACTATTTCGTGAGTTTTTGAATTCACAATCGGGAAATTCTCAGATAGATACAAACAGCAATGGTGATGTACTTTCACAAAGCTACATGTACATGTAAGTGGTGAATTTCTGACAAGAAGACAAAGACAACAAATTCAACTGACTACTTATGTTTGCCATATTTTAGCGTGTTGTTAAATTCACGCAATTCGCGAAAAAAATATATGGCATGAACATAGTATGCTATTTCCCTTTATACACATGCACATGTAAGCATTATAATTTCATGCACACATATCTGGATTCAACATTTTGTACATGTACATGTACATGCATTTTTGTTTGTATGTACATAATATTGATTTAGAATGGTCACAGGAGGTGGAATCTTGAGAAGAATAATTCAGTGTCACGACACGCACTTTGGTTTGTACAATACCAACCATATGGTATCAACCTGTTCAAAACTAAGCCCGTAACAATTGGGTTTTTATTCTAAAAAATGTATGGAAAGGAATATATTATCATCTCCAAGCAAGCAGTTAACACTAGCTCCTTTTCAAATTCAAATTTAAATTTATTTGATGTGAGAACATAGCATACAAACCTAAGCTCCCAATGATTTACACAAACAGTAAAACACATCCTTGTGCAGATTTCTATGAAAGTACACTGAGAAGGTGCAAAATTTCCCATTGAGTGCCCATATACATACATGTAATGCATATTATGCATGTACACGTAAAGCTCACCGCAAAAGTCTGTTTTGACTAGCAACATGCCTTTAGGGTTCAATAGGGATCCATTAAATCATCAACCGTAGGCCTAGACCGAAAATTCTGTCTCTCGTTCGTTAGCCTCTTATCTGGCTAGGGTCGGCTCGTCACTTAGAGACAGAAACGCTCCTATCACTCTGCTGTGCAAACTTACTGATGGCCGACGAACAGTCGGCATGTAGTTTTAAAAATCTGTAATTTCTAGTTTTAAAAATATTTTTATAAATTAAATAGATTAGGCCTAGGCTCTATACTTAAACGAATATGTTCAACTTACCAATTTGACTGTTTTATTCCTTTTAATACTCCTTTTTCAGGTAATTCAGGGTCCAAGGTATTCATCGTTTGAAAATCTTGCAGCCGTATTCAAACTGTTATAGTGTGTAAGTCAATGTGTATTTGGTTTGCACAGCAGAGTGATACGACTGTTTCTGTCTCTAAGTGAAGAGCTAACGAACGAGAGACAGAATTTTCGGTCTACCATAGGCCATGTTGACATTGTCTCTGCAGTTCATTATCACTTTATTTGCACCCAGCAATGAATGTTCTTAGTAATTTCTGTCCTGGAACAAGTCGACAAGAGCATAAATATGAGTAAGACAGATTGCTATGTTCTGTAGTACTTACATACGTACACAAACAATTTCCCACAATTCAATATTGATTGCAGATGTCAGATTTACATGGGCACAAATAAAATAATGCAAAGATATGAGTAAGCAGACTACTATTTTCTGGAAATACAATGTACCACACATTCCCATGATTTTTAAATTTTGATTGCACGTGTACATGTACATGTACATGAAAGAGTCGACTCTAAATGGTGTCCACTGTCCATTACACAAGGACCCCCCCCCCCCCAAAAAAGTCAAGTGTGAACAGGGGTCTAGTCAAGTGTACATGTACACAGACCTCCAATACATATTGCTCCAAACCCCAAGGGGGGGGGGGGATTTTTGTGTGAAGCCTTGTTGAAACTGTACCCCTTCCCCTCCCCAAAGGGGAAAAATAACAAAAACAAAAACAACCAAAATAAAACAAAACAGAACAAAAAACAAAATTGAACAAAAAAAAAAAAAATTGATGTTTTTCAGTCCACAACTGTTATTCCAAAACAGTACAAACTTTCAAGTAATATCACTACAATGACAATTCCCGGAATTGAACATTTACTATTTTGCTTTTCATTGTCTTATTCTTAGTGTCTGCTAATGTACATGTACCTGTAATTGATTCAGTTAGTTATGGAAGAACATTTGACAAATTTTGAAAGTTGGCTGTTTACTGGTTCACTGTGAAAAGAAAAGTACAAAAGGTGTTTAATAAAAGTAGACAAAGTTTGGTTGCCTTAGTTACATGTATCTACTGAAATTAGAATCCATAAAATGTTCCAACAACATGGACGGACAAGATGCTAACATTTAAAGATAAAGTTGAGTACTGGACTACACCGGTTATGCGAACACTTTGTGAAAGAAACTGTCTAGAAGGGAAATTGTGCTTACTTACAGCAGAAGATAATATTTTGGTGTATTCTGTGAAGTTTTGAAATTATCAAAGTGACAAGAAATTTACTCAATTTTGCTGAAAGTCACATGCACCACACACAGAAATGGGTATGTGGGACTACACTACACGCAAATGTTGCACGGAAGTTTGGTCCAAACGTTTCAGTTATTTCTCTTCATACTTCAAATATGAGGGCATTTTGAAGGGCAAGCCTTTTCAGGGGACATTTCGTCTGTTTGGAGCCAAAAGGGCGTTAACTACTTTAACAGAGTTAATGCCCTTCTGGCTCTCAAAAGACGATTCCTTCTATGATATCCTTCCAAACTAACTTAAAAAGAATGAGAAAGCTCACAAATTACTTTTCACCTTTACCAGTTCACAAATCTCTTTAAACGATCAGACTTATCTGTGAAAATGCAAACTTTATTGGAGCATAAATTGACTCTACATGTAAATGTGATTATTATAACAATTGTATAATGCTAATGAAATTGATTTATGTTAATTAGAATTACTTAGTTTTTACAGAAGCCGAAAAATCAGAGAAACAGTTTGAGGAAATCGGCTTACTATTAAGAAAGTTATGAACTTTCAATGACATAAAAAACTAGGGAAAACTAGGAATATCACTAGGCAAATTGGGAAC
This sequence comes from Heliocidaris tuberculata, assembly GCA_025618425.1. Classification (NCBI taxonomy): domain Eukaryota; kingdom Metazoa; phylum Echinodermata; class Echinoidea; order Camarodonta; family Echinometridae; genus Heliocidaris; species Heliocidaris tuberculata. The sequence continues at coordinate 40,180,360 of CM046841.1, forward strand.
TCCGCCACAGACGTCATTCCGGATATGTATGACATTTGCTCCTGCGACAATTGCTCCGGTCTAACTTTTCCATGTTAATCCTAAACCTAAACCTAAACCTAAACCTAACCTTAACCCTAATCCTACTCTTCACATTGTCCTGAACAAAAAAACAAATTATGACCTTGACCTTAACCTTTGACCTTTCGAGATATGGACTGCGGAGCAAATGTCGTGCAGGAGCAAATGTCGGCGCCCCGTCATTCCGTCAAAACACAACAACTAAGTTATTTATATCAATAATACAACTTCTCATTTTTTTCCAAGAATATGATTTCCTTATTACTTGAAACAAGTTATATTTACATGTATAGTAATAAACACTATAAACACAGAGTAAACAATTTTCTGTAAAAATCATGAAAATATGAAGTTTTATACAGTACACAAAAAAATGTGATTATGAATATATCATATTTTGAAAACAATCTCAATCTCAGAACAATTCCCACACATAATCGACTTGGTAAGACATGAAAAATGTATAACCACATGATACGACAAGCTACGATCGATGAACAGGCATTCGTCCTACATGCATATCATCGTGGGATTAAATAAAAGTAAAGTAATGCCATTTTCAAAAGAAAAGGTGGCCATGTCATTTTGACATTGCAAAAACAGTGGTGCCCATGTCTGCACACTCATTCGTTTTACAAGCAGTTCAGGATTTTTTATATGAACAACATATGGAGGGTTGTGAATAAAATCACTGAAATTAAGGACTTTCTTCTGAATTTCATTTGGACTCGTTTTCTCTTATGAATATCTATCGATATAATTTTAAAGGGAAATCCAACCTTAATAGCAAGTTGCTTAGAAAGAAAGAGGAAAAATCAGAGAAGCAGATTGGTGAAAGTTTGAAAGAAATCGGACAAGCAATAAGAAAGTTATGAATTTTTGAAAGTTGTAATCACTATGCTTACGGGAATTTCAAATTGGCCGAATAGGTAATGTCACTGTGATGTAGCTGTGGACAACTCCCCCATTTGCTCTAACACACAAAATGACTAAAATGTCTCTTTTTTTTTATAATGCGTTACTCAGTAGGATCTTTTCGGTCATGAAGACCTATAAAAATATGCTATCTCCAATATATTTTGAGTACAGCCCCGAGGGTTAAAGCACCTCGAAGAAAACCGCAAATTAATGATATTTTTGTGTACGACAAATGGGAGAGTTGTCCACAAAAATGTCACAATTGACTCACCAAATTGCCAATTTGAGATTCGCATAGATGTAGTGATCTCATTTTTCAAACATCCATAACTTTCTTAATCCTTGTCCGATTTCTTTCAAACTTTCACCATCCTGTTTTTCTTATTTTTCTGCTTTCACACAAATCATCTTTTTACCAAGGTTGGATTGTCCTTTAAAGACAAAAAGTTTGTGTTCCTTGCGTGTTTTGTTTCATCAGAATGGTGCAGTTACACATGTTACATGTACGCGTGTGCGCAGACTTGGGCACTCCCGTTATAACCTAACAAATGTGTGAGGCCCTCTATAGGCTCTAGCCTGTCTCTCTACATATGAAATATGACATCACAGAATCAAGACATTTCAATATTTTAACTGTAAATTCACATCCTTTATTCACATTAAAAACAAAAAAAAATTCTGACATGTCTGACAGATGTTTGCAATACTTTGCATGACCATGATAACAGTGTAAATTAATTAGCTACACTTGAGTTAGGTCTTAGGAGTCTACATATGTACACAGTCACATGTATTAAACTTACGACTATGACCATCGTGTCTTTTCATCTTCAACTCAGGATCGATAGTCATAATTCCATAAAATGATAAACATTAAATGGTGTGGCTTATTTCATGAGATACCAATCTATCACATCTTACAATAAATTTAGATCTACCGTACTTGAATATGCATAATACCTTACAGTCATGACAGTGTTTACACTACCACAGAAATATATCCGGCATCAATGATGAACGATGAATGACACATGCACTGGGAATGTACCGGTAAAAGTAAAAGAATCGAGAATGAACCGGCATTCAACATGTTCAAAACCCATTCAAAATACATGCCACAGAAACACACACACTCTTGACATGCACTGATTCCGTACCTTTCGCATCACAATCAACGCAGTATTTGTTGTCTTCCTCCCGTAATAATCTTGCCAGCACTGCCTGATACTTCTCCTGATTTTTCTTATCTTTCTCACTTTGGGATCTCGACATTTTGCTTACTGATGTCTCTCCTTCAAAATTCTTTACAAATCAAACTCAAAGAGCCGGTATTTCTTCGGCTCACACGGAACTGCATGCATGCATTACTACTATACTCGATGCCAGCAAATTGAAATTGTGTACACCCACCAAAAACCGGAAGTGCTATGTGTCAATATGTTAAAGGTTATGAGCGAGTACATCATTATCCATGGAAGGCATTACTGCACCAAACCTTCAAAATGGGATAGAGTGAAAGAAACAGAGACTTCAAAGAGAATGAATGAATGAATGAATTTGAATGAATTTATTTCATAACACTGCAGAAATTTGCCATGAACATTACAATTGAAAGTATACATCGTTCAAATATCGAATACAGATATCATAATAACAATTAATTTCAATGTAACCAAAAGTGAAAATTTACATTAGTCAATAGAAAAGGCAGTATCATGGGAGAACCTCAGAACCTAAGGAAAAGCACAGCTTGTTAAAACTAGGTTCCCATGCAGTAAAAGAGGGAATTACAAAATATGTAATTATGTATACATATACAGATATGGCAGTAAAGAGACGAGACAAGATATGCGTGAAAAAGGAAATAAACACACATAAACATCATTAAACAATAAAATAAAATAATGTAAAACATACAATGTATACTAGCAAAAAAATGTCAGCCTATTGAGTTTATAATAGTAGAAAATCCAGATAAACATAACATGTGTAAGAGAAAGAGATGGATAGATAGATAGATAGATAGCAGAGAGAGAGAGAGAGAGAGAGATAGAGCGAGAGAGAGAGAGAGAGAGAAAGAGAGAGAGAGAGGGAGGGAGATGGGAAAGGAATATATGAGGTGTCTCAAAACGGAAAAAGACATCGAGATTTCCATTGATTATCCCGGCCTCACCAACGGCTCACCATCCTCAATGAAATTTCGTTGGTAATATTGCCAAGGATTGTAATTCCGAACAGATTGTATTACCGAACGTGTACAAGTTAAGCGCCTAAAATGGGTTTTCATACGCGTGGGATTACGCGTATGAAAACCACACTATTGAAACAAAGGTTGTGTCTTTTTCCCATAGGTTTTACACGTTCGGAAATACAGTACCTTTTTCAAGGGACCAAAACGCCGCGTCGTTGGGAAGGGGTTCACTCGGAAGGGAATATCATATTAAATCTACGTTGTCTTTTTAAAATTCCATCAACTTCTTTTTCTGTAGGACTTTGAGCATTCATTATGTAAGTTTGACAGATATTCGTTTGATATTTAATTTGCTATCGTTGATTTTCTGAAAAGTGTTCGGACACTGGATCCAACACCATAGCAGTAGGCCTATATCCTAAAGTTTCTGTGAATATCTCAAGGATGGAAAGCTAAAACCACAAAGTTATCATTGTTTTTTGTAAGGCTTAGCATTTTTCAAGTGTTCCAGAGCGCATTGAACAACATTCAGTCCACCTGTATTTCACCTCAGAAATGATCGTGGCAGGTTCTCAAATTACATCGAACTTCAGTTCTTCTTATATAAAAAAAAGGGTGTTTGTTATACAAACATCAAACTAATTTCAGTAATCTGCTGTTTCTTTTTTACAGAGGCATGGTGGTCATTATGAAAATAGTAGAATCAAAATATGAGAAATTTTCCGGTTCAGCAATGTTCATAGATTGATATCAGAAAACCACTGTTTGGTGTTTTTAAATATTCAAAGAGTTAAATAAGTAAAAAAAAAATTGTTACCTTCATTTTAAACAATGCTTAGTAGTTTCCTACAGTGAATTTCTCACGATAATGATTGAAACATGAATGAGTTGAAGAACTAGTAGGATATCAAAGCAAATCACCACTTACATATGAAAAAGTTCTTGGAATATTTTCTTTTGCTTCTGTATTCAATTCAAAAGATACCATGAATGCACGATCATAACATTTCACGGATTAAGTATCAATCATTAAAAAAAAAAAAAAAATGTGTAAGTGACGAAGTTTCAATAAGAAATTATGAGTCAGATGCACTGGAAAGGTTTGTCGTGAAATGCAGTGAAGCGACAGGTATTCAGTTGTTGTGCGCTGATGCATGCTCTTGAAATGCGCTCTCCTCAGCTGTATAAACATAACTTTTCAGCATAGGCGCCGGAAGTGGGGGGGGGGGGGGGCAAAATGCATTTTCGCCCCCCCCCCATTAAAAAAAAAAAATCAGTAGTAAAGGAGTAAAATTGGAGGGGGAACCAAAAAGGAAATAAACAAAAATAAAACCTGAATTGAATCACATCGCAAATGTTATTCCATTCAAATAAAAGAACAGTATACAGGAATTAAATTTCCTAAACATTCCACACGCCCTATTATCAATGGAAAATTTGATAATACGCGCATATCGTGGGAAAGTACAGGCATACATTTGGACGCGTTCTTCTGTTCGCAGCATGTACGTTTTCTCCAAGATTTTGTGTTATTCAGGTAAGTCTCCTCTTATTTAGACCCACTCTTTACAATGTTATGCCAATTAATGAATCTTTAACTTTTTATTTGCTTATTATTGATAAGAGGTGTATTGATGAAGTTCACGGAATCTACTCTCTGCATGTTTATGTTTTTGTTGTCTGTTTTTGGCTCTTGTTTATGACATCATAGCTTTATTGTCATAAAATGCGGGAATTCTTCATGTTCATGTTGTACTTTTTCAAACAAGAAAAGTGAAATTAACACAAAGAGAAGGTTCTTTCTCTGTGGTCATCATAATGCACTATACCTATACCACTGTTTATTATCATTATTACTTTTATAATTTTTGTTATTATTATTGTTATTATTATTATTATTATTATTATTATTATTATTAGTGTTGTTATAATTTTCATCATCAAGAGTATAAGCAGAATCACATTCACTTGTGAGAAAAGAAACTTCTTTATATAATCATGATATGCAGCATGTTAGCTTATATTATTATTATTATTATTATTATTATTATTATTATTATTATTATTATTATTATTATTATTATTATTATTATTATTATTATTATTATTATTTATTATTATTACTATTATTACTAACATTTTTATTATAATTATTATGAAGAGTGCGCCGATTCACTATCACGTTTGTATTTGCAGCCAGAGGGCGTTACACTCAATCACATTAATCAAAACTGTTATTACCTATGTAATATTATGTAACATTTCTTTTTAATTTCATGTCTCTTTGTAACTATAGTACCTACATACATGTAGTTTAACAGTATGGTATTCCTACTTGATTAAACATATTTTAATTTACTTTAGATTATAAAGTATTACATCATAAGAATGCACACTGACACCCTCAAAGAATGATATTGGCTTCTAGTCGCAGAACGTATGCATCATAAGAGCATTTCACTACACTTTTTTAAAAATCGTGTGTATATTAAAAACTTGATTGCTTTATTACGTAATTGTAAGCCTTTGTATTCATTTTTCGTATTCATGGAGATCACTGAAGACAGATAAAGCATTCAAACTTTTAACTTTAACGTAGTGGAGGTTTTGTATTAAATGTGTTTAATAGCGAAATATTCTGAAAGGTGTGTACGTGCGTCTGTATTGTTGTGAGAGGATGGGAAAGCGTGTGTGGTTTTTTTAAGGGGTGAGAAGACATGAGCCCTTGAAAGGTGAGCCCCCTTGAATGTTTGCCCCCCCCCCCCAATTCCAAACTGCTTCCGGCGAGCCTGCTTTTCAGTTTTAGCTTAGATCCTTGTGAAATTCATAGAGAGTATAATTTATACTGTTAAAAGATACCTACGACTTCATTGAGGACAATATTACCAATCGAAATAAAAACCTCCTTGCGTTTTTTTTAAAAAACAAACCGTGGCAGCCTATAGCAGTCATCGAGAAAAAGGATAAAGAAATGGAAACGGGATATAGAGCGGAATTGAGGGTGCAAATAGAATCGAGAAAAAATGTGGGAATGGATAGAAAGTAAAGAACAAGAAGTGAAATTATAATTATCATTTACCTCATGTACTCTCAAAACACACAATGACATTGGTTTACATCCAGAAGGAATTCTCTACAAATTTTTTAAATGCAGTTTCATGAATTCGAATGACAAATAAATCATGATGCGCATGTACCGTACCTGTATACAAAAGTGAACAAAAGATAATTTTTTTTTAAAAGAATACACAACGTAAACCCCGGAACCCCGCATTGCATTCTCAAAATGCAACGATTTTTTTCTTCTAGTAACGACTGTAAAGAAACCACAATTTAATTATAAAAACATCATTGATTTTCACAATACAGTAAAAACGCTGTTTAAAAGGTTGTTTAAAACTTATACAAGGCCTCTTTGATATTTAAACAAATTGTTTACAATATAAACTGTACAACGGGTTGTTCAGTTCATATTGTAAACAACTGCTTGCATTTGTAAACAGCGTTTTCTCTGTGAAATAAGACAATTCTGCATACTGCTTTGCCTTTTTAATCAAACAAATCTCATCAAGTTCCTCGAGTTATATTGAAGAGTGAAGGGAGGAACTTACTCATTTTTTAGTTGAGCGCACGGGTATGATAAAATACTTTCTTTGAAGAAAAATGAATTAAAAAAATGAAACTTGATATATACGAGCCATAAGAGACTTTCCTTCAAGTATTTGATGTTATTGAATAATAAGATTTGAAACTTTAAGTATCAGGTAGGCCTATATTTTAAAAGTTCTTATATCCAGATCTGAATTAAACTTCATTAAACGGATACATTTCTGTTCGTCTTCCACTGGGCTACAACCAACGAGATCAAAGGCGTTCTTGTGAAAACAAGGACTATTAGTCCTCTGTAAAATTTTCTTGACGGTTCATGCATGTGATGTGACCGACAATTTCGATCTATATAGTCTGCCGTAAGCTTTCTCTAATTTTTTCAGGATTCACGCTACGGACAATTTCAGTCTCGCGGGCCGTCTGTTAACTTTTTGGGGTTCGCGAGCCACGAGACTAACAATATCAAAAGAAATAGATATGCCTATATATTCGTATTATCCCTAAATCTTATAATTAATTCAATAACATGAAGTTCATCCTGCTCCACATCACATAAAGTCGTAAATTTTCATTTTTCTCCAAGCAAAATGTCATACTTGAACCCCGTACATTTCTTTGGAATTGTGCTTTTATTCATTTCTTTAGCAACAATGGGCCGTCTGTCAACTTTTTGGGGTTCGCGAGCCACGAGACTATAACAGTGTCAAAATAAATAGATATGCCTATATATTCGTATTATCCCTAAATCTTATAATTAATCCAATAACATGAAGTTCATCCTGCTCCACATCACATAAAGTCGTAAATTTTCATTTTTCTCCAAGCAAAATGTCATACTTGTACGGTTGTACCCCGTACATTTCTTTGGAATTGTGCTTTTATTCATTTCTTTAGCAACAATAAAAAAGAGGGACATTTGTGATTAGTCAAAAAAAAAAAAAAAAAAAAAAAAAAGGCGGAAAGCTGATCGAACGGGAAATCCCAGCCTACATCATGTCTACATGTTCAGATATTTCTTTAAAAACATTAGCATAATTGTTTTTATCATTTGACTTTTATTTGAAAATGAACTATTTTTCTTGACATATTAATCATACTCATTATAATTTTGAAATTTTAGATCAAACAGGACCCACATAGACGAGGGACACCATGGAATACGTGAATCATTCCTTCCTCTCGTTCTATCTCTCTAGTCTCTACCCTTTGCCTAATACATGTACCCCCTTTTCTCTCTCACTTACTCACACAGACAACACACACACACACACACACACCAACACACACTATGTAACTGTAGCTGTATAAATTACTCATTATTTTATTGTGCATGACTATATTAATTTACTTTTATTAAGCTAGTCGAATATTGCACACAAATCATTTCATTCAAAAAATGAATTGCACCTGCAGATAACTGAGCACAACAATGAACATTTCTAATGCAGGGGTGTTGTCACATTTATTCATAATTATACCAGTTGGAGCATTTCTGGTATCGACAGGGTTCTAGAACGTTTGAATATTTACAAAATAGTAGAATAAAAGATTTTGATATATAGTCTACATTAACAGTTAAATCTTAAGTATTTTTTTAAAATGTGAGCATACAAATACATTAGAATACATGTAATTCATTATGAACTCGGCCATTGCTAATCTATGATTTCTAGGAGAAATTATACATCATGGCCTATAATCTTAAAACGTGAAAACCATTTGAGCACTTTATTTTATAAATACAGTGACAATTATGAGAAACAGCGATAACATTTTATGAAATAAAAAACAATTTTCAATGGATTATATATAAAACCATACAAAATGGGTGCTGTTGTTTAGAGCCTGCAGACCCTTATGAAAACTCTTCAGCAAGAGTGGTTCATAGGAGTTATTCTGCAAAAAATCAGTGTACTCCACGATGAAGGTAAATTTTTTTTCTTCAAATAATTGCAGTCCTTGTCATATTTATAACAACATTTATAGTTTCGTGATACAGAGAATATGTACAGAGTAGTACCAAAGCTCACTTATGAGGTGTCTGGAAAGAACTGATATAAAGGACGGATATTACATTAGAGGGTTTAAAAGATGGTAAAATTTTTAAGTATTGAAAACTTACTTAATTTTTGATAATTTTGGATACATCTTAAAGGGTGAAACACAACCCTTCAAATATTTTCTCTGAATGCCTGCATTTTCAAGAATTCACATTTTGAGTGCGATTTGTAGGTTTGATCCCTCCAGAATAAATATTTCATCATTTAACAACTGATTCACTCAGTCATGAACATCTCACAGACAAAATGGATTCCCACCTTGCAATGCACAGATCTGATACATCATGCTGGGCCCTGTTTCATAAAACTTGTTATCAATAAAAATTGCCTCATTTCTATGGCAAATTCGCTCTCAGCCAATCAGATTGAAGGATTTCAGTAGCTCATAACAATTACTGTAACTTGTCATTGATAACAAGTTTTATGAAACATGGCCCAGGTCTTCTTTTCATGCAGATATAAATAACAATGTATGAAGTCCTGAACTATGTTGTTCTCTTAATACTTGTAAAGCTAATTAAAACTGATGATCGATTTGATTTGATTTGATAAGGGACTGCCCAGATGACACTGACTAACACTGCTTTACCTTACAAATGTGAAATGTGATTAACATAATTACACATTCGTTTCATCTTCTGGTTCTATCTAGTCCAAACATTTACATGTACATACTATCTATATACTGTATTCACTCTCTTTATACTGATGGACACAAAATTAAGATTTTCATAATACATGATATACACAACTTATAAACCATTTCCAAAATATAACACTTGTTGCCATGTAAGACAATGTTCAAGCAGTGTCTATGGAGAGAAGTGTTTGAGGTGGTACCATCTACAGATCTGTAATGTGATTAATTACTCCTTCAGTGGCAGATCCGAGGGGGGGGGGGGGGGAGGAGGGCTGCTGGGAAAGGGGCATGTGCCCCCCCCCCCCCCAATCCCCTGGCAAAACCCATTCTGGCATAGAAGTTCACATCCAGTATAAAAAGAAAATGAATCAAAACTATTGTGCCCCTACCAGCAAAAGAGCTCCTGAAAATAAGAATGGCTGGCCACTACAGTACATGTGTATATGTGTCTGTACATGTACATGTTTTGGCTTCTCGAAACAAAAATAGTAACATGAACTTCAATTATTCATATGCATATATCATATAATTAAAAAAACCCTGAAATAATAATTCTGAATTTACACTTAAAATTTAATTCATGAGGAGTAAAATTTGGTGGCACACAAGGGGTTAAAACACAAGAATATGTGTCATTGAATCTCAATGACTCTGACAAGTACTTATCAGATGAGTCTACAGCGATTATTACCAAATGAAATTAAAGGTACCACATGGCAGTGATGACATTTCACACTAAGCCACAAATATTGCACTCACAAAATTCTATTGATTACAACTACATTGAAGCAGCATGGTCATTGTAATCTAAGAGTGTGTACTCACTTTGTTGGCATTGTTATCTTTTGTTCAAGACTGTTATGAACTGGAATGTGAAATCAATAAATCACATTTTAAATGTACATCTGTTCTGTTGCATTGTATGATATTTATTCATTCAGTTCATTAAACACACATCATATTTTGTATTAAAAATGTAAGTGTGAAAGAAACATAATTAGCGCCAAATTGAAGACAGGCAGGTAAAGCCTTTTAATAATCCATAGGTTAACAGGTTTAATGGTTGATCATTAGTTCTGTCTGACCTGCTATTCTTGTAAATCTGATATTTCTGTTTCTTTCTCTTGATGAGTTTCTTTTTTGTTCTGTAACCAGTTGAGTGCCCAGTCATACTGTAAGACAAAAAAGAAAAAAAAAAAAAGAACCCAAATGTCCAAATTGGTTAAAAGAAAGATATACACTACAAGAAAAGGGTAATAAAGAAGTATTGATATAAAATATTAAAATGTTTTTGGCATCTGAAGATCACTCAAGATCTTTTCCAGTAAAAAGAAAAGGAAATACATGTACACCTGTATGGAAAACATAGAAATACTTACCATTTAATAAAGTATGCGCTTGCAGCTGATCATAAATGTATATTGGTAAGGTTCAAGAAAAATGATCATCATTTAATGTGTACGAAGAGGATATTACGCTATTTCATTACAATGTCTATATATTTCTGTCTAGTTATATATGTTTACAGTACCTCAGCTTAGTCAAGAGAGCTGTTGAAAACAGGCTGGTTTCGACAGAGAGATTTCAGTAGTCCGACAGCCCATAAGACCGACAATGCTTGTCTTGTGAACCCTAAGAAAAGTTGTCAAAGGGCCTGTAGCACTGACATGTTGGTATCATGAGCTGCCATTCTCTTAGTTCCTCAGATTTGGGGACCCTCAGAAAAATTCTTAGAAGGTACACAAGACCTACATGTCAGTGGTTCTTGCCATCGCTATTTGGAACCCTTGGATAACTTTTCTGGAGGGTCAAGAAACCAACATTGTATTGAAAGTCTCCTGGGCTGTAGCTGATTTTGACAATTTCTTGATGATGTCATAACAGAGCACCACTAACTACAAAACTAAACACAACTCACCGTTACAAACCAGAAAGTGTTTGGCCTATTGATGATTTTTCCAAGCAGGTTCATTTCATTGGCTTGGTAGACGACATGAAGATGAAGATGGTCTATTGTATTGAATGGTGGCCAATGGAATCCCACCCTGTAAAACAATCATTAGGAGGATACATGACCAACGGTCAGATGGTATACATATTCTGCAGGCACAGATTAAATTTGACACTTAGCAAAATTCTATAAAGAAACAGTGGCAAGAGGTAATAAGTAATTTTGTTCTTGTCCTAACATTATCAATATTAAACATTTTTGAGTGAAACAAAATTTCATCTCAAATCAATCAGAAGTCAAGTCACACATACATTCAGCTCACTAAAACTCTTCTGTGCTGAAAGAGTTTGTGAGGACTTGCATTACATGTACCTCAGCAGAAAATAGTTTATGCATGGTTCAAATTGACAGAAATTATGCCTTTACCGAATCCAATGGGGGTGATCTGAGAGGACCAAAGCAATTTTGCAGGTCGAAGTATGCATGGACTCATTTATTGAATGAAATATGGTTTTATGACATCCCTGGAAGGTGGTTTGGGAGGACCAAAGCAACTTTGGAGATTGAAAGTAGATATTGCTTGAATTATTACCCTTGTCGGTACCCTTGTTGGGAGAATCTACACATGGTTTTTATTTTCTGAAATTCCTCACCCTTGGTATCAACATCAAGGGTGTTATGTACTGGTGAGAAGGCTGCTTATTACTCGAGCTACCTAGCCAGTCTTAACTTCAACCCTAGGCCAAACACTATACCTAATCCTAAACTAAAACGCAAATGCAACCCGAACCCTCACCCTATAACTTTGAAAAAATAAAGCCAAGAGCAAAGGCCTCCGAGCAAATGTCATGTCACTCACCTTGCATCTGCGATTTTTCCACCTCTAGCCTCCAGAACCGCCTCTCCAACTTGATATAAATATTGCACTGTAGGGTGATAAAAGATAATAGAGTTTTATTCAGGTTACTTTAAAAAACTAAACTAGCTGGTTTAGATTAAACTTCAAGGAATCATCCTAAAAGAATATAATTCATTGTGAAATATTTGTAGTGTACCACTGGGATTATATACCTTTTAAAAGTGCTTGGTGTTGAAATATATTTCTGTTACAATCATTGATGAAGCATTGAAAAAAAGTACAGAAATAAGCATATAATGAACAGTTAACCTTTGGTACACAGAACTCTACAAAATAGAGGATCTCATAATATTGTTGGACAATTAACTGAACTTTGACCCTAGATGTTACAATTCCCTGAATCAACAAACAAGATAGAGGAGCAGAAATTAAGACTCAAAACTGTCTTAACCCTTTCTGTGCAAAATGATCAAAAATTGTACTTTTAAAACTCAAAAGCCTCGTTCCTGCGTGCAGCTGAAATGCCTTTGAAGACAAATTTTCTTGGTGCCTATTTTAAAAGTTCATCTTCATGATGCAAACATTCTTTCATGACATCTAACTTCACAATTCATGACCACATTTTAAATTTCAAAAAGCAAGACAGGCTTTTCAAATTCAAGAAGTAATAAATATGTCTTAAATTGGGGCAGATTTTTTTTTTTTTTTAATGAGGCATAACCACTCGGTGGTAGAGGCAGTGGTCTTGGAATAGACCTGTTCACAAAGTTATTCAAATTTGTTTCTTTCCTGGGGACATAGTAACGAGGTATTCCATTAACCTCTTATTAATGAATGAACTACAATACTTGGAATCCAGTTTGCATACATTACTTGTTGCTATGTCTGACAAGCCTCAGACAAGCTTTCAGGTTGTCAAGAACAACCTTTGTTTTAAAAGTATGCATAAAATTTAAATATATTTGTGAACTGGTCTATTGGGAGTTATAATTTGCTATAAGTGCCTTTTTCCATGGCATTATTTTTCATTTAAAAAGTACCTCCGATAGGATTTCAAGGCAGCTGTACATGTACTTTGCAGGCCCCAAAGTTGCTTATCTACCAGTATTTGTCTTGCTTTCTCAGCAGTCATATTGTGAAATCAGCAACATGATACAATGAAAAGTAGTGGCAGATTTAGGATGAAAAGGGGAGGGGTCACATCAGGCCCAATCCTCCCCTTCCTTGAAACCCAAGTGGCATAACTTTGCACCCCCCCTTTTTTATTGTTGAGGTGAAGACCTTTTTTTTTGCTCATCAGAAAATTTGGGAATATTGTGCCCCCTCATTAGTCATTTACAAAATCCTGGATTCGCCCCTAATGAAATTAAAAGGATCCAAACAGGCCTTACCAAGAGGAATTTGGCATTTATCAAGAGATTTGACATTGCCATGGTGTGACTTCGGGATGATGAGAAGATGTTCCTTGGTGGATGGTCGGATGTCATGGAACACACAAGCAGCTTCATTCTGGGTGGAAACAAAATTCGCGAGGGGGTGTAAAGGAAAAATTTGAGAGAACAACTGACAATGAAGTTACACAAAGCGCTTCCTTATCTGAATCACAGTGTGATGATCTGAGCCATGCAACAGGAGTCAATTCTTGTTCCAAGTTTATTACTCTATTTTACAGATATTTAAATGACATTAATGAGAGAGAGAGAGAGAGAGAGAGAGGGGGGGGGGGGGGACTAAAACCAGACAAGATGTAATTAAAGTAATTAACTATGTAGGTTTACGATAAACCTTTCACTCTTTAATTTGCCTGAAAAGCCAACTTTCAGAAATTAGGCAAGATTAGTCAAAATGTAGTTGTAGAATCTAGTCTAATATATTTTGGATATGAACAAGAAATTGTATGGGAAGGTATTTAACTTGTAAGCATACAGTACAGGAATATCAAAATAAGCTGGGGAATCTAAAACTTTATAAATTTAAGAATAAACATAAAGTCTGTGAATCCAACCTGAAAGATAATCTTTGTTTTTGGCTCATTCCCCTGCGCTATCTTGCAGAAAATACATCTATCTTTAAAATGGGGGTCTCCAATGCTTGATAAGAAGTCAGTTTTTAATCTGCTGGCCACCTCATCCATTTTACAAATGTTCCTCAGCTCTGCTCAGAGCTAATTTTACAATTCAAGGAATCAACTCAGTGATGCGGTTTCGCAGCTCAGCTCAGCGCCAATGCACCAGTTGATGAGTGATCTACAGCGGAGAGTTTCCCCGGACGAATCGTCAGAACACTGCTCCTCCCGAACACAGCCTCACAGGTCACAGGAGATGTTAATCTTGAAGAGGAACTTCTTTGCCTGGAAGCGTTGTCGACCCAGCAGTCCCTTTCTTACTGCATTGGTAATCGAGCCTCTTTAGTTCTTCTCATAACACAGGATGGTGCTGGTACTTTCAAAATCAAAGAAGAAGAGAATTCAAGAGATTTCTACTCTTTTCATATTCATCTACATCTGACTCTTGACTCTTTTCCGGAAACAGCTGTGTTACGATATCATGGTGCAATTGAAAGGACAAATCTTTGAGGAAAAAAATAAAATAATGGGGTTGGAAAATTTCAGGCCCCCCCCCCCTATACCCTTACCCGCCCACGTCGTCATTTTCAGGAAAAGCAAGAGGGAAATCAAGAAGGATGAATTAACACCTCATTATTTCATTCAACATACTGATTGACCCATGAGTTGACTGGGACTGAAACACTGCTGGGGATCTCCTGAAAAAATAATTTGTGTCAGACAGCTAGAAAGTATAAAATCAAGCTCAAAGAACTTTATCTGGCATTCTATAGGTCAACAGTTAAGGAGTATGAAGGAAACAAAGGATAACATGAAGGTGCATGCGGAAGCAAACTCCGAGTTGGGTTCTGCGCGAGCCCTTATCTTGGCAAGTGCACTGAGTAGTCCACTCATGAGTCGTTTTTATGCTCTATCTCTTTATAGAAATAATATTTGAAGCCCCTATTTTAATAGTATAACGACATGGAACCTCTAACATACAGAGCAAAAAAATTTTTGGTGATTGGTATACCCTTTAAGCCACCCCGCTAACTTAACCTAAAGCATATGAGGTGCAGTGCGTGTATTATTATAATTAGTAATCATAATTTATCTAACTTTCAATGCCTTGCAGGAAACGATGTTTTTGTTTATAGCCCTACGACTTTTTTCGTAATATTTCATTTCGAAGTTTATTTGGGCCTACATGCTTTGAAATAACATTGGTTTTGAAAACATCACCATTGCTCAATATATGCATCAGATCTGCCATTCCACAACAACTTACTCGAGCAACAGCTTTTACCGTTTCTCCTGTAGGAAGAGGAAAAGGAAGAGGAAGAGGAAGAAGAAGAATTCAGAGAAAGAAGAAGAAGAAGAAGAAGAAGAAGAAGAAGAAGAAGAAGAAGAAGAAGAAGAAGAAGAAGAAGAAGAAGAAGAAGAAGAAGAAGAAGAAGAAGAAGAAGAAGAAGAAGAAGAAGAAGAAGAAGAAGAAGAAGAAGAAGAAAAAGAAGAAGAAGAAGAAGAAGAAGAAGAAGAAGAAGAAGAAGAAGAAGAAGAAGAAGAAGAAGAAGAAGAAGAAGAAGAAGAAGAAGAAGAGAACATCAGGGAGATGTACACGACAGTGGTTTGGGGGGAGGGAAATTGTGCTGATTCTTTCTCTTTTTTGATCGGGGACGAGGAAAACTGGCCAGATTCTTCCCATTTTGGGGGTTGGCGAGAACATTTTGGACGGGGGATAGAGGAACTGGCCAGATTCTTCCAAGTTTTCGATGGTTAGCCGGGGGGGGGGGGGGGGGGAAGTGGCCCGATTCTTTCCCCCGTCTTTTCGGAGGCGGGGGCACGGGCCGGGATTGCCCCCCCCTAAATCCGCCACTGGGGAAAATACATACATGATAAATTGTCGTTTAAATTGGTCTGAATATATACAGACTATTCCGTTTTCGACGCTTTTTCTATGGTAGACCGATGTGGGTATTTTTAATATTAATCTCAGTTACTTGTTGGGGGGTCAAGAAGTCATAAGAACATATTGTTTGTCTGTAAAATATTATAATACGAACATTAGTAACATGCACTATTTGATAAAGGAATGGTAAAGGATAGTGCTTGGAGATCAGGAAATAAATGTTTTTTCGCAGCCCATAGACTAACTAAAAGCTGGCTTGTGATGGCAATCTAAAAAGATATGACATGCAGGTCTGGAGTAACGACAAGTCACTTGTCAGCGAAGTTGTCGCTGGACTTGGCAAAGACGGCTTTGTGAAACACTTAGCGGACAAGTTGAGCGACCCTGTCGAGATGTCGCTGATATTGTCGTTATGACGGTTTGATGAAACGACCCCCTGGCTGACAAGTCTGAAGGAGGCGAGTATAGTAGATATTGAGGTTAACTTAAGGTTATATTGTTGAAAGTGCTCTTATTATCAACTTCGATTTTTATCTTACTTAATGAAGTGATACTTTAGCGTATTAGTGAATTTCTAAGATAACTGAACATACTGTTGTAGTTAATTATGAACATTCTGTTCGTAAGACTGATGATGTTATATTCCTTTAACTAATATAGGCTGGAAAGTTGTAGAGGTGTACCTTAGTGACGATTTGGCGTCGAATTCAGAAGATGAGAAACGCATACGGCAAGCACAGGCTAGAGTAAAAAGAAGCAAAACTAAATCTAACCGCCCTCCTTCTAAAAGAGTTAGACCCAATTATGAAGCTCCTCAAGATAATCTTAACCTTCCTATAGTGGTTCTGGCGCTAATTTTCGTCCCTGGGGATTTCGACCAACAATTCAGCAATATCGTAGACAACAAACTCCAGGCCTAGGCTATGGGGTACAGCCAAATTCAACGATATCTGCTTCGCATGCGGCAAACCAGGCCACTGGAGAGCAAACTGTCCTTCCACAGGTCAGAATCGAAAACCAATCAAAGAATCATGAACCCAGAATTGGTAAAGGTGAGGTAATTTTAAGTTTGTGAAATGACAAATAGATGATGAAAGGAAAGTTAAACAAAGGATAGAAGTTACAGAGAAAAGTAAATTGCAAATAGATCATTTGGTTTGATGAAAGTTATGAGACATAGGACTAAATCAGATCTCGATCTTATGAATATTATAAGTAGTTCAAGGATGTAGAGAATAATTGATGTATTATCAACCACGTAAGTATGACATCAGTGTCGCTTTTCATATTTTTTTTTTTCAGAGGCCACGACTTTTCCCCTTTCCACCCCTTCAACTTCATTTGTGGATGACAGTACGTCTACAAGTTTTGATCTAGAGCAATTAAGAACGGTACGATGTGGATTTCTTTTACAAAACTTATTTTGATTATGAACAAGGAAAATCTGAACCCATAGTTAAGGGTAGATTACGAGCTTCACTTCAATTTTGGAGAAATATAGGTGCTCCTGAATCAGTTCTTGAAGTTATTCAAGTTGAATATAAGTTACCTTTTATCAATACACCACCGTCGGTTCGTTTTCTTAATAACAAATCTGCGTTGACGCATTCCGATTTTGTGTCTGAAGCTATTTCAGATTTATTGTCTAAAAGACTTGTTGTTGAAAATCCGTCGCCGCATATTGTAAATCCACTTTCAGTTTCCGTTCATAGTTCTGGTAAACTAAGATTAATTCTAGATTTAAGTTTTGTGAACAAATTTCTTTGGAAAGCATCGATCAAATTTGATGATTGGAGGGAAGCGATTTCTTATTTTCACAAAAACGATTTTTTGATTGCTTTCGACCTTAAGTCAGGTTATCATCACATAGAAATTTTCAATCCTCATTGTACTTTTTTAGGTTTCAGTTGCATGGGATTTTGGATCGGGGACTAAATTTTATACTTTTCAAGTATTGCCCTTTGGCTTATCGACAGCTCCGTATATTTTCACGAAATGTCTGAAACCATTAGTGAGAGAGTGGCGTAATGAAGGTTTGTTTCTTGTTTTCTTGTCTTATACTTAGATGATGGTTGGTGCAGAGCACCCTCTTTAGAAGAAGCACAACAAGCTTCTATTCAGATTAAGCAAGATATTCTTGCTGCGGGTCTAGTTCCTATAATGCAGAGAAATCACAATGGAAACCAGTACAACTATTAGATTGGTTAGGTATGACTTGGAACGCAAAGAACGGTTCTCTGCATATTTCTCAGAGGAGAGTAGATGACATTCTTAAATGTATATCGAACATACAGATAAACTTACGGAGAGCATCGGCAAGAATTTTAGCTTCGCTAACAGGGAAAATTATTTCTTTAACCCCAGTACTGGGTTCAGTTTCACAATTGAACACGAGATTTCTTTATTTCGAAATTATCAATAGAAGCACTTGGGATAAGAAGTATTTTCTCCCCAGAGACAGTAGTAGTAGGGTATCTAAGAGGGGTTTCCGTGCATCCCCCCCCCCCAGGACTAAACGAAACCAACTTTTTTATCTTCTTTATAATGTACTTTAACATATTCAAGATGTTAACAAGAAAAAAAATTGGCCCCGAAGGGTGAAAATCAAGATGGCGTCAAAGGTGACAAAATGGGCTTTTTTTTCAATTTGTTAGGGGGTCCCATTGTACCCTTTTCACATATTCCCCTGTAACTTTTTGCATGATTTTTCAATTTCAATGAAACTTGGTCATCGTATTAATAATCATATTCCACATATTTTGATACCAACTAAACGTATGTACCTTACTGACTGTTGCCATGGTAACCGTCTATTTCAATACAAACCAACATGGTTTTGAGAAGTTTTTGATATTTTGAGGTGAAATTTGATTCGGTTTTTAAACTTTAGTTTTAATATCGGTTAGATACAATATTTAGACAGAAGAATGATACATACATCTCTTTGGTATATATATATAAACACCATTTTGATAATGATTATCTTAATTGCTTATCAGTAGAGTATCCTGCAAAGCATTATATAAACCTCCGTTTTGGGAAAATTTGAGATTTTTTGACATCTGTCAACACATTGAACACATAAACAGTTACCTTTTAGGCCATAACTTTTTATCCCATGATTCTTATTCCACGAAACTTGGAGAATCTGTTCAGAATGATATTCTCCATGATTTGAATGAACAAAAATATATTTGTATCAATTTCCGTTGCCATGGCAACCATTATTTATGTAAATGTAATTTTTCACAATATTTTTTAAACAGATATTGCTCTGAACGTCGAGAATGCAGTGTAAATGTGAGTTAGATATAATAACCAGGCAGTTATGATATCATTTGTAAATCTAATACACCTAAATAAGATTAGGAGTGATTATTATTCTTTATCTTAATCTTATTGATCGTTTTAAAATCTTTATTTGTTTAGCCGATTATGTCATATGCCTTGAGATGTCTTTATTCTTTCTAACTGGAACAACCAATATTAGCTTGCTCATGTTGAATGCAATATGCTGTGAGAAGATATTTCTATGAATATGTAATGCATAACTTTAGAGGTATTCAACAAATTTATGAATCTACCACTCTGAGAATAGGTGATTTTTAAAAATCCAATGTCGTAACCTCAGTGACTTCAATGTACTGTGATGGTAAGCTTTAGACACTATGATTTGAACCTTGAACTTACAACACTGAATATTTGATGTGAACACAGTGGTGTTTGGACATCATTGACAAGAATGAGATTACACACATTTAGGCTCATAGATAAAGGTGAAATCTGATTAATCAAGAATAAAATATATTTTAACAAATTTAG
Organism: Heliocidaris tuberculata; assembly: GCA_025618425.1. NCBI lineage: Eukaryota > Metazoa > Echinodermata > Echinoidea > Camarodonta > Echinometridae > Heliocidaris > Heliocidaris tuberculata. The sequence goes on from CM046841.1 coordinate 40,200,423, forward strand.
CGTTTGCGTAGATGTACTTTAGAATGCATATCTTCCTGTTTACATTTAACATTTTGTAGAGTAGTCATTAAATATCGTATATCAGGATATTGTGTTCTTTCAACAATCTACCACTCTGAGAATAGATTGATAACGGTTGGAAAATATTAAACAATGGACAACATGAATCACAATATAATATTTGTAATAGCAGGTCACTCTGACCAATTAAATATTTATAGTTTTTATAACGCTTGTCGAGACAATGCATGGAGTATTTTCGAGTTCAGTTTTAATAATGAAATGCATTACATTTACATGAGAATAACATACATTTCTTTATTACATGAAATTTATTGAATTGATAAAAGAGTATAAATACTGTATATAGATTATGTGAATATTACTTTATTGCCTGTTTTGTGTATACGTGTACACTATTATGATTTGTCTTTCTGACTTGTTTTTCATTTATATGAAGATCATGCAGCTGATCTCAAACTGTGGGTTTTACTAGAATTTGTTAAGATCTTTACGTTATATTTTGCTTTCTTTGGGTATTGTGATATGATTTATATGAGATTTTTTTATTTTTTATTTTTATTTTTTTACCTTCTTTATAATGTACTTCAAGATATTCAAGATGTTAACTGGAAAAAAAATCAACATGGCGCCAAAGGTGACGAAAACATACATTTATTTTAGGGGTCCTCCCTTACCCTTATGACATCTTAACCTGTAGCTTTATTTAACTATCAGATTTCATTGAAACTTGGTCATCGTATCACATTCCGCACATTTTGATACCAACCAAACGTATGCACTTCACTGACTGTTGCCATGGCAACCCTCTATTTCAATATAAATCAACATGGTTTTTAGAAGGATTTAAAAAAAAAATCTTTGGGGGTGAAATCGATTCGGTTTTTTAACTTTAGTTTTAATATATTTAATACAATATTCAAACATTATAGAATGATATTATATATCTTTTTGATGTGTGTTAATACTACATTAATATTAGACATACTAATTATCAGCAGAGTACCCTGCAAATCATGACGAAAACCTCCGTTTTGTGGAAATTTCAGATTTTTTAAATATTTGTTTTAACACATTGAACGTACAGAGTTTTACCTTCTAGGCTGTAATTTTTCTTTCTCATAATCCCAATTCGATGAAACCTGGAGACTCTGTTCAGAATGATATTCCACGTGTTTTAGAACAATACTGATGTATTCATGTTACTTTTAGTAGCCATGGCAACTGTTATTCAATGTTCATTTTTTTATTTCATTTCTGTAATTTTTCAAACAGAAATAAATTTGAAAGTGAGAGATTCAGCGTTAATGTGATTTAGATATAATAACAAAGAAGTTATATCATTGTTTGTAAATCTAATACACCCACATAACATCAGACGTTATTATTGTTACTCTTTATTATTTGTTTAGCCGATTATGTCACAAAACTATGTTGTTTTCGTTTTTTCTTAGTGATACCTTCATTAATTACAACTGGAGCAACCAATTTTCACTTTAAGTTGAATGAATTATGCTGAGATAAATATTTCTACGAGTGTAAAATATGATTATTGTGACCTTAAAAGACCTTAAAAGGGTTATTCTGGCTGTGGCAAACTTTCAGCTTGTCATCACCAAAGTATCGAATTTCATTTTGTATACTGAACAAAAAAACTAATTTACTTGCACAGAAGAGGTAAGACTATACCAAAAATACCATTACTGAATGCCTTAACACAAAGAGAATATGATGTTATGTATTATATAATGAATTTAGTATACAGTCAAATAATTTTACACGATCATGCACTGAATAAATGACAAAATTAACGTGTTAAAAACTGCCTTATTCTAGTACCATGCCTAAGCATAATATGCTTTGGACACTACAATTTCATTATGGATATGTAGAAATTTGGATCCACTGGATAATATTTTGAAAATCATCTCGTCACATTTATTTATTTGTGTTTAGAGGTTGAAAAAGAGAAATAGGCCCATGTTTGCAAAACTTCATCAAACATTAGAATCATTTGAATGTAATCAAGCTTCTACCACCGTCTGAAAAGCAAAGTTAGTTCAGCATTTTCAAATGATATTACTTGTATACATTAGACGTCATAAATAGACGTCCATATACATGCGCTCTAAATGTGATAATGTAATATGTGTCATATGATAATTCTTGTAATGTAAATCATATCACAATACATACATAAATAGAGCAAAATAGGAGGTAAAGATCAAAATCCAGAATTCTAGTAACTTCCAGTGTTTGAGATAGGCTGCATGATCTCCATATGAATGAAAAACAAGTCATAAAAATATTAAATAAAGTGTACATGTAAACACAAAAACAGGCGATAAAGTAATATTCACAAGTTATATTCAGTATTTATGCTTCTTTATCAATTCAGTAAATTTGATATTAATAACAGGTGTATGTTATTCTCATGTAAATGTAATTTATTCTATTTGAATACTCCACTGTCTCGACAAGCATCATAAAAATGATATTTCTTTCATTGGTCAGAACTATTACAACTATAATGTTGTGATTCATTTTGTTCATTCTTTTCCAACTGTTATCAAGATCCATGCAGATATATTTTTTGAAAGATCACAGTATCATGATAACCAAGGATATCTAATGACTACTCTACAAAATGTAACCAGCAAGATATGCATTCTAAAGTACAACGTCTATACTCCAAGCCTAATTTATTATAGAATACTTTATTCTTAATTAATCACATTTCACAGCCTTAAATTGCGAAATCTCATTGTTGTCAATGCTGTCCACTAACCACTATGTTCACATCAAATATTCAGTGTAGCAAGTTCAAGGTTCAAATCATAGTGTCTAAAGCTTACCCTTACAGTACATTGAAACCACTGAGGTTAGGACATTGGGTTGATAAAGAAATCACATATTATCGGAGTCGTAGATTGTATTATTCATAAATTTGTTGAATATACCTCTAAAGTTATGCATCATAATCAAAGAAATGTCTCCTCTCAGCATATTTCATTCAACATGAGCAAGCTAATATTGGTTTTTCCAGTTAGAAAGAATAAAGACATCGTTATAGGCACAATTAGAAACGTAGTGAGATAATCGGCTAAACAAATATAGATTTTTAAAAGATCATAAAGATAAAAATAAAGAATAATTATCACGCCTGATCTTATTCGGGTGTATGAGATTTACAAACGATACCATAACTGCCTGGATATTACAATCTGACTGACATTTACACTGAATTCTCGACGTTCAAAGCAATATCTATTTCAAAAAAATGTTAAAAATTACATTTACATAAATAATGGTTGCCATGACAACGGAAATTGATACAAATATATTTTTGTTAATTCAAATCATGGAGAATACTAAACAGATTCTCCAAATTTCGTTGAATAAGGATCATGGGATAAAAAGTTATGGCCTAAAAGGTAACTGTTTACGTTTTCAATGTGTTGACAGATGTCGAAAAATCTCAAATTTTCCCAAAACGGAGGTTTATATAATGCTTTGCAGGATACTCTACTGATAAGCTATTAAGATAACCATTATTAAAATGGTGTTTATATATATATATATACCAAAGAGATGTACGATATCATTTTTCTGTCTAAATATTGTATCTAACCCATATTTAAACTAAAGTTTAAAAACCGAATCAATTTTCACCTCAAAATATCAAAAACTTCTCAAAACCATGTTGGTTTGTATTGAAATAGACGGTTACCATGGCAACAGTCAGTAAGGTACATACGTTTGGTTGGTATCAAAATGTGTGGAATATAATTATTAGTACGATGACCAAGTTTCATTGAAATCGAAAAATCATGCAAAAAGTTACAGGGGAATATGTGAAAAGGGTACAATGGGACCCCCTAACAAATTGAAAAAAAGCCCATTTCGTCACTTTTGACGCCATCTTGATTTTCACCATTCGGGGCCACTTTTTTTCTTGTTAACATCTTGAATATGTTAAAGTACATTATAAAGAAGATAAAAAAGTTGGTTTCGTTTAGTCCTGGGGGGGGGGGGTGCACGGAAACCCCTCTTAGATACCCTACTATAGGGCGTTAGAAGAAATATTCTTCTGGAAACATGAGATCGTGCGTCTTAATAAACGTTCTATTGTTGAATATTCACTTCCACAGATCACTTTATTCACTGATGCTAGTGGTACTGGTTGTGGAGCGTGGGAGATGAATGGAGGTCAGTTTCAGAGAAACTGGACAAGTGTTGAATCACAGAAAAGTTCCGCATTTAGGGAACTATATAAGCATGATAAGCAGTTGAACTTGCTATCAAAGCATTTGCTCCACGCATCCAAAATAAAAGCGTCAGATTTTGTACAGATAACAAATCGGTTGTTTCCATTGTAAATAAAGGAAATATGGTCCCAGAATTGCAATCTATAAGTCTAGATATTTATCAATTTTGTAGAGAGATTAATGTTACTTTGCATGTACAGTGGGTACCTAGAGAGCAAACCGAGCTCGCTGATACGATCAGTAGAATTGTTGATTTTGATGATTGGGGTGTTTCGACCGAATTTTTTCAGTTTATGGATGCTCTGTGGGGGCCTCATACATTTGATCGTTTTGCAGATGAGTTAAATACAAAGTTACCGAAATTCAATTCCAGATTTTGGTGCCCGCTTACTGCAGGCGTAGACGCATTTTCCTATAATTGGTGCGGTGAGAATAATTGGTTAGTACCACCATACATGCAGTATTAGGACACATATACGTGCTTGTGATGCAAAAGGTACTTTAGTTATTTCCGAATGGACTTCTGCCCCTTTTTGGCCATTGCTTTTTTTCAAAATATAGTTCGTTCAGTAATTTGATTACAGAAGTGATAGATTTTCAGATCCTACAGGAATTTTTGTACAAGGACGTAATACTAATTCAGTTTTTGGTTCTTCGACCAATCGTAATGCTGTACTTTGTGTCAGATTTTTGTGTTTACAATATTTCTCAGTGCTTTCTCTTCTATAGCAAGTGTGTTATGTCTATAATTTGTTTGCTTTCCAAGGCCATGTATCTGTCTTCTTCTTTTTTCCCTTTTATTGGGCATTTTATGCATGATTGCCCAGTCTAGTTCTTTTTATGTACTGTATTCATGCTTCATCTTTTTGCCAGGGACCAGCGCTTCTACAAGCTTTGCTTCTAAGCTGGTCTCTGTTTTCATTCTCATTTTCATAAAATTAATCTTAAGTAGTCTTCATTGATGTTACTTTTTTTTTTCTCTCACAACTCAAACTTTAATGCACTTTGTTTTGCTTGTAATGATCGAAAAATGTTTATGCACTAAGTTGTGTTGTCAATTATTTTGAATATTGTCAGATTCATAATACTTATTGTTATATACTTTGAAAAAATGAAAATGTAATGAAATAAAATCTAAAATCTGAATCTGAAATCAGATTGAACGGCCAAAATGCTGAACAAATGAGCCTTTATAAGCGAATATTATAGGAACGAATCTTCAATTCCTTGAGTTTATATTGATTTAAATATTAGTACAGAATATTTTTTTGTATAACAAGAATTTTATCCCGTTTTGTTTTTTGGAAGTTTTTTTTTATAATTCATAATGGATTGAGAAGAATTGAACTGTCCCACTGGGGACACACCAGCCACTGGGCTGAAGGAGCTTAAGGCTCAGGTCTTTACACTGGTAAAGACGATGCTTATGACAGCATGTTTGTTATACAAACGGTGTTAGAAGAGTGAAACTTATTAAAGTTTTATTTGTGATATGCTGGGATTTTATAGACCAGAATGATTGCGGTAATAAATACTGCTTTTTCCCGTTTTCTTTATACAGATCCAAGACAGATAGATTTTATAATACGACTCTTTCAGAAGTAGTTGAAGCTTCGAGGGCTAAAAATACTTCTTATAAATATGAGAGAGCTATAGTAGGATGGAGGGACTGGTGCTTGATTCATAAGGTAAATTCATTTCCTGCTACAAAAACAGATATCAGCAGATATTTGATTCATCTTTATCAAAGTGACGCTCCTTTTTCCAGAATGGAAACTCTTTATTATGCATTGAAATGGAAGCATGATTGTTCTCCTGACATTAATGATAATCCGTGTGATAGCAAATTCTTAAAGATTGTTCTTCAAGGTCTCGAAAAACTCTTGGCCAAACCAATAATTAAGAAAGAACCTGTCACTCCAGCTATTCTCAGGGCTATATTAGAGAAATACGGTTCATCAAGTAATCTTATTGATATTAGACTGTGTGCTATGTTACTTGTTTCTTTTGCTGCTCCATCACAATGAACTTGTTAATCTCAGAAGATGCGACATACAGTTACATGATTCCCATGTCAGTTTGTTTATATCACAGAGCAAAACAGATATTTATAGAGATGGAGCTTGGGTACTTATAGGGGCCACTAACACTATCACTTGCCCAGTTGCTGCTTTTAAGAAATATAGTACTAATGCAGGTCTTGTTGAAGATGATGATGAGGGATTCTTATTCAGACCAGTAAGTTTCTTGAAATCTTCTTCAAGTTTATTTCAAATTCAAGTTTATTTATCTTTCTTCAGGATACATAAGATACATATGACCAATAAAATAATACATGTATGAGAAAATAGCTACATAGTAAATAATAACGATGATTTAACAACCTAACAGGAAGAGAGTATGTAACATGAAGAAAGACGAGAGACCTATAGGAAAACATAGCTTGTGAAATAAGGTCCCTCTCAAGGCGATTGCATGATAATTAATTTTCAAATTACTAGTAATATGGCTAACGACTAATTCTACCAAAAAAATATTCTACTTAAATGTAATAAATGCATTGTATTACATATGCGTATGATATCTAAAAAAAAAAGGGAAGAAAGTTATATGTACAAAGGGGAAAGATAATTACATGACAAGATACATTTGAGAAAGGAAAAGAGAAGAGGGAAAGGAAAAATCATTGGGACAGAACACACATTCACAAGACAAAAACAAACAGGAAATTAGTTGACTATGTACAGCAGTACATAATTAAAACCATTAACCTACCATTCTTCTGTTTGATCATGAGATTTCTCATTTAAAACAAAATGCATGTAAATTCTACTTTCAAGCCACAAAAAGTATTCAGTGATTAACACTATAGTCACCTAGAAGAATCAACTTTAATTTCCGCTTAAAGACTGGTAAACTTGCTGCCTGTTTTACACTAGAATCAAGTGAGTTCCAGAACCTTGGCCCAGTGCACACCAGAGTATTGAGAACAAATTGAGTTCTCGAACGAGGCAGATTCTCATAAGCTGAGATCAGGTGTGAATATATTATCTTATACACGTTGTTCAGAAATTTTGAAGTCTGCACTTGCAGAGGTGGGTCTTGATACCAAAAAATTTGGTTTACATAGCCTGCGCAGTGGTGGAGCCTCTGCGGCAGCTACAAGGAGTACCAGATCGTTTGTTTAAAAGACATGGAAGATGGCGGTCAGAAACCGCAAAAGATGGTTATATTGAAGATAGTATATAGACAACAGGTTGTCTGTTTCTTTGAACTTGGGAATTTGATCATAGTGTATGTAAAGCTTTAGGAGGCAAAACAGAATTATATGTGAATTCAGAAAGAATTTACATTATCATTGAATTCTAAAGTTTATAGCTTATTGTGACTTCATATTTTACTGATTTAATATTTACAATTATTATAGTGTAATCCAGCTGGATTGAGAATAATTTTTGAATTTACTTAGAATATTCATCTTTTTCAAAGTTGTTATGAAATTATCTGTATCAGAATAAATTTACTTATTCGCAAATTGAAGTTTATGCCGGAGATGAATTTGTGATTAGATATCGAACATTTCGAAATATTCTGATATTTGATTAGTTTATTATGGTTTTAGCAAATTTAGACAGATTATCATATAACATTTTTGTTTACTCGATTCGTTTACTGACTTCTTGCAGTTTTGGCATGGATCTTTTAGTTAACTCATGATTCTTTTAGTAGTTTATATAGTTTTTACAAATATAGATAATGTATATTTTTTGTATACAGAGCTTACATGGAATAAAATTATTTTTGATTATTTCGAAAATTTACTTCAACTTTTTCCTGCCCGTTCTTTAAAGTTTGGCCTGGAGATAGTATAAAGTTACTGTCGTTGCCATCGAAGCTAGGTCCAGCCCTGTATATAAATTGAATGTATTAATATATGTTTTTGTTTTTACAGGTCTTCATAGGGATTGGGAGGGCATTTTAGGAAATATTTTATTCACGTTTGAGGGAGGAATTAGGGAATAAACGTAATTTCTAAAGGAAAATTTGCTTGGAATCGAGACGAAGAATGTTAGAAAAGGCCCCTCCCTTCAAAATTTGTTTTTGACGCATTAATTTTCTAGATTCTTTAACACAATACCATTAGATGGCGGTACCGGTATATGCATCAATGACATAGAGTTCCTATATAGGCTCTCTGTGATCAATGAAGGAAATGACCACTGATGAACTCTACACTTGTGGGAGAGATCGATGCACAACGCGCAGTGTAGAGTTCAGTGGAAAGTCCCTATCCATTCATCCTGCGATGTTGAACTTCTTAAACGGTTTTCAAAGGGGGTGGATGGGGGGGGGGGGGGAGTATTTGGGGCCCCTGAACCCCCCAAATACAAATAAACGTTTTTCACCCCTTTCTGGCTCTCTCTGCGTTAACTGATGCAGTATCATCTTTTACATATTTTTCCACACTATAGCGTGTTATAAACTCGTTGAGTATTTGCACACGAGGGAATAGAGCGAAGAGAGTGAAAGAAGAGAGCTCGAATTTTAAAGGCTTTTCATCTGACAGCAGCTGATGCATAGGCCTAATGTCTTAATCTTTAATGTTATATTTACAAAAGCATTTTACATTACAAATATACCATAATACGGGAGAAATAAAATACATGTATATATGAGGTGAAAAAACACTTTTATAAATCGTATCAGATATGAGGTTTTCACATTGTAAAGTTCAAGGATGTAAAGTTTATTTGGAGTGAGTTTTGCGAGTATCTTTGGATACTTTTCTTGACATAATGCTTTGAATAACTTTTTAAAAAATCAAGGTCATAAAATCTGTTTGTATCAATAATATTAATAAAAAAAAGCATATCAGTGACATTGTGCGTAGCAGCCATAGGCGTAGACAGGTCCTCATAAGTGGAGGGGGGGGGGTATGATTTCCCCTCAAGGGCCATATATATATATATATATATATATATATATATATATATATATATATATATATGTGTGTGTGTGTGTGTATATATATATATATATATATATATATATATATATGTATATATATATGTATATATATATATATATATATATATATATATATATTTTTTTTTTTTTTTTTTTTTTTTTTTTTTTTTAATAACACACATGCACACCCTGGTATCAATATGCCTTTAGCATTTCATTTATTTGATGTACTATAAAAGAGCAATGTAGATAAAATGCCTTGCTCAAGGGCATAAGTGCCGTGCCGGGGATCGAACGCCCGATCCTCGCATCTCCAGTCAAGCGCCTTAAACCACTGGACCACGGCACGGTGTGTATATATGTATATATATATATATATACACACACACACACACACCCACACACGTACGCATAGTGGCGGATCCAGGATTTCTTGAGGGAGGGGGCTCAATATTCACAAAACTTTATGACAAGCAAAAAAAAAAAAGGTCCTCAGCATTTTGGGCCCCTTTTTAACTCAAAAAATCTCTGACAAGCAAGCAAAAAAAAAAAAAAAAAAAAAGGTCCTCAGCATTTTGGGCCCTTTTTAACTCTAAAAACTTCTGACAAGCAAAAAAAAAAAAAAAAAAAAAAGGTCCTCAGCATTTTTCTGGCCCCTTTTTGGTCCCAGGGGAGGGGGCCCCCTGGATCCGCCACTGCGTACGCACCCCACGGACGCAAACACACAAAAATCACATTTATATATAATATATATATATATATATATATATATATATATATATATATATATATATATATGTATAGGGTGAGGGTGGGTAAACATGTATATGGTTTTTCTCTTCACATGTCCAAGATACAACTTTAGCATCATGCTTTGCAGTTTTGTAGTATATATGATCTGAAAATTGAGCGAGCGAACGAAGCGAGCGAGTAAACAATATTCAAAATTTGTGAGGTCGCAATTACATTGTAATATAAAAAAGGGGAAACACAATTCTGATGGTGTTTCATTTGCAAAATTTCCCTATCAAAATTTATTTAATAAATTATACTTTTAATACGAGCGAGCGTAGCGAGCGAGCATTTGGGAATATTGGCTCTAAGCCACTTTGAATTAGGTGCACATGTTATGGAGAAGGGAAACGTGCAGGGGCGGCGCTACAGGGGGGCAGAGGGGGCGACCGCCCCCTATGATTTTTCAAGTAGTGAAGAAAAAAAAGAAGAAAAGGAGGAAGAAAAGGGAAGAAAATGGAAGAAAGAAGAAAGAGGAGTATTAAAAAGAGAGGTCTTAAACATATAACTCTATATTACCCATGTTATTTAATGGAGAAAAAATATGACGTCATCTTTAGGTCGTCTTGCCCTTCCTATCAAAATACCCTGGTGCCGCCCCTGGAAACGTGGTACTTATCATGGGGAACAGGACACTTCAATTATTAGAAAAATAAATGAATGTGCAGAAAAGGTAGAAAAGGCAGTTCATCACACCTGAAAAGGGGCATTTATAAGAACGGGAAAATGTTCTTATATAAAGTAGAAAAATTAAATCTGTGTCTCTATATTACAAAGAAAAAAAAATGACTTGTTAAATTAAAAGGAATAAAAGAGATTAAAAGGGAAAAATGCTCTCGTTGAAATAGGAGCATTTATCAAAGTTAAGGTGAGGGATGAGGTGTAATTATCAAAATAGGCGCTTAAGAGAATATGGAACGGGAACTTATTCGAAAGAAAAATGGGGGTACTTATCTGAAGCTAAAGGGAAAAGAAGGGGCACTGTAACCACATGCAACGCCCAAAGCGGTGCTTCTGACCGGGCCTACATGTTATGATGGTCATTACATAATTCTTCTGTGTATAGTTGGGTGATGATGACACAGGTCATCATCATCCTCGATAAATATTGGGGGTGATGTATTCCCTTCTTTCTCCACCACTTTCGATTCCTGTGACTATATTTTCATTTCAATTTTGCAGAATTGCATTATAAAGGAAAGTTACCGACTGAAACCTCCAAATCCAGAATAATAAGATAAGATTTATTGACTCTATCGACCCCCTCCCGGGGTATGAGAGTACAAACAAAGAAACATATTTACAATTATTATACATACATTATAAGTGTGAATATATAGTACATAAAACATTGTATAAAAACATTTTTACAAAACTAGCCGTTCTGGCTGTTTGACCATTCTACCATTACGATTACATACAGTTCTATCTCTCTTAGTTTCTGTACAATGGCATTCTTTACTCTTCTCTTTTGGTGACTGAGTAAATTGCATCATAATACTTATGGCAAATTTTGCTATTTTCTTAAGCCTGCAAGTATTAGCAGAATTGAATAATTGGGATATTTGTAACCCACTTGGTCTACTTTTATATATTTTTGTTGATAAATAAATGCGACTTTCCCTCTGAAAAAAGGACATTCGAAGATGTAGTGAAACTCATCTCCTAAAATTGAAGATACGCAGAGTGAACACTTCATTTCATCTAACTCGCATCAAATCTACCCTTATTTACAGGTAATGCATGCGACCTACAACGGAATCGGCTGAGAGTAATTACATGTACTTTTAATCTAAATAATTTTTCTGCATTATGGCTGCACTGACCGTCATCCGTAGGGATGTCATAAAAAACCAGGGGCGTAGATAGCAGGGGGGATGGGGGCATTGGCGCAAATCCATTTTGAAATTTTGGGGGGACATTCGCCTCCAAAATTCTCTGACAAGCAAAAAAAAAAAAAAAAAAAAAAAAAGCTTATTCAAAAAGGTCGGGGGGGGGGGGGACATTTGCCTCCAAAATTCTCTGACAAGCAAAAAAAAAAAAAAAAAAAAAAGAAGGTTATTCAAAAAGTGGGGGGACATTTGCCTCCAAAATTCTCTGACACAAGCAAAAAAAAAAAGAAGAAAAAAAAAAGGTTATTCAAAAAGGTGTGGGGGGGGGGGGCATTCGCCTATCTTCAAAAAGGTGGGGGATGTCCCCCTGTCCCCCTAGGATTTGCGCCCATGGATGGGGGTATGCATCATGTGCACCTCTAAATATATTTTGGGATGGTAACACATGCAGGACCCCCCCCCCCCAACTTCATTAAAAAAAAAAGAAAATTATACCTCCATATCCCTCCCAGATCAACAACCATGTTGTATAATTTTTGATGTAGATGGTTTTCACTTTCTAGTGGTGTAAAAATATATCGGGAAAAATCAGAAGCAACGACAGAATTGTAGATAAATATTAATAAATTCATATAAATCTACAATATTGTACATAGATGAATAATATTTTTATTGAAATAAACAATATATAAATTTGAATAATATTAAATCATGTATAAATATAATATATCAAATTATATTTATCTACAACACAGTATAAATATGTATATTTTCCACCATTTTTTTTTTTTTTTTGGTGGGGTGAAACCTGGGGGATGTTTTATACACACCATCCCCCACCCGAAAAGTTGGGGGGATGCATACCTCCCATCCCCCCCCCCCCCCCCCCCCCCCCCGCTATCCACGCCCCTGGTAGCAGCTGAAATCCCAGAGTACTTCTTTCATGAATCATTAATGACACTGGATAGCAAAAGGACAAAGAAATGGCAGGTACGATGCAAAATGGTATTGTTGCGTTTCGAATTAATAGACCTGTTCACAAATATATTCAAATTTTATGCATACTTTTAAAACAAAGGTTATTCTTGACAACCTGAAAGCTTGTCAGAGGTTTTTCAGACATAGCAACAAGTACTATATATATGCAAACTGGATTCCAAGTATTGTATAGTTCATTCATTAATAACAGGTTAATGGAATACCTCGTTACTAGGTCCCCAGGAAAGAAACATCCATAAATTTGAATAACTTTCTGAACAGGTAGGTCTATTTTACACAGATTTTGACTATACTTGATTTATATAAAAAATCAAAAATTATATAATAAAATATTCGAATCATTATTTTTAAAGAAAAGTATTCAAAGAAATGTCATAAAGCTTATTAATTGGACGTCCTTCAAAAAAGTATAATGTGCAAACCTCGATCACTGATGGAAGTTTTCACTTATAGTTATCAATGTTCAAAAGTGTAAAATGTTTTTTTTTTTTTACAGCTAGTATAATCAAAATTATAAATACGAAGTTTATTATATCATGTTATATCAAAGAAGTTAAGGAGGGGAGACAAGGGTAAGGAAGATAAAAGAGAAGATGGAGAGAGAGAGAGAGAGAGAGAGAGAGAGAGAGGAGGGAGAGAGAGAGGGAGAAAGAGGGAGGGAGAGAGAGAGGGAGAGATTTACTACCGAGAGTACCCGTTACTTTTGTACACAACACAAAGAAGCAGCCATTTTCGGCGGCTCTTTGCCATTGAATATCATTGAAAGGCACTTTGTAATGATCGGGACAAACATGGCACGCTCATTTTGGTGGAATGAATGAGGGGACGCGAACATCAACGGAAAATGCTGTTAAAGAGCATTAATTTCCGACCAGAAGCGTTTACTCACAAATATTCATTTGTTCCCCTTAAAAGTCACCAATATCCTGCCTGTTACATAACTCCAAGGTTGATAGTGCTAGTATTTCAACCCTGTCCCTCCTATACAGATGACAGATTCCCCCCTCCTACTTAGTAATATGCCCGCCGCAAGGGACGTCTGGTCCGGTATGGTACGCGACGTACCATGACGTCACGAAGCCGTCTAGACAGTCCCGGGGATCAACTTGTCCTGTGCAGGCGACCTGATCAACGATCTTCCGAGGTGGTAAGTTCACAAATACCTTAAAATTCAACAATTTCTGTTTATGAAATTGTGATATTATAATAACAGTGGCTTAGTTCATGACTATATAAATAGTTTGAATGTTATTCTAGTGTGGAAAGATGTGATTTACATGTGAACGACCCTGCGATTCACGACCCAGTTCGCCGTCTTTTTTATGTTGATGTCCTTGAATGGCAAACAATCCTACCGCTATATGCAGCGCAGAGCGGGGCTGGTGAGAGTGAGATCGAGCTAGACGAGAGCAAGAGGCGAGAAGCTGGCGAGTTTACGACTCGGTTTTTCATCGACTTTCTTAAGCGTTGTCGGTGCAGCCATACCGCATTTTCTTGCTTGAATAAGCCGCGCTTTATTCTTGTGCTTTTGACCGTAGGCAGTGGCTGTAGAGATGCAATAATTGTTTGGAGAAAGTCAAACTCACGTTAAGCCTCTTGGCGTCTTGCACTAAATGAAGTCAAATAGAAATTTAGAATTTTGTCCAGGCATGGAATTGACTCCATTATCGATTATGCACAAGCTTCATTCAAATGGTCTAATATTAATAATTATAATTTAATTTATTCATTGTTTATGTTTTTTGTTTCCAAAAACATGGGCTCAGAGCAAGAAGAAAGGAAAAGGAAAAGAAGAAAAAAGCTGGAAGTCAGGTGCAGTGACATTTTTTTCCTTGTTTGCACTTTGCAGCTTCTTGAAGAAGGTAAATTTAAGTTTGAGATGGAGTCTGAGTCATACATGTATGTCAGTGAAACTCTTTAGGCTTAGCATGTTTAAAAAAGCGTAAAATAACCATTGCAACCTACACAATTTCACAAATGTATTACCTCAACTACATGTAACATGGGCCGCGGAAAGGGGGAGGGGGGCTGGGGGCTGCAGCCCCCTACTTTTTTGAGTAGACACGTGTCATAAAACCTCTGTAAAAAGGTTTGAAAAATTTGAATGAGTAAAATCAAATCAGCCCCCCCCCCACTTTCAAAAACACTCCGCGGCCCCTGTGTAAGCAATTTGTACTCTGTAATACTGCAATGAATTTACTTGCAATCATCACTATTGACTATCATTTAGATTTTTATAATAATACTTTGTTCAATATACATGTATGTTTATGATGTTGAATTCAATATATATATATATATGCGGGAAACAGACTTGTATGGGTTTGATCAAACCTTTTTAATTTTCTCGAGACACGTTTTTATGTTGTCTGAATAAATTCAAATTCCAAGTCTCCACTTTGTATTAAAGGGAAATTCCACCCTGATATTATGTTGGTTTGAAAGAAGCAGAAAAATTAAAGAAACAGATCAATGAATGAAAGTTTGAGCAAAATCTGATAAGAAATGAGAAAGTTATGAAATTTTTAAGTTGTAAACACAAATTGGCAACTCTGTGATGTATCTTGTGAGCTCTGCTCCCATCTGCTCTGTACCAAAAAAATCATAAAGTTTCATTTTCTTTGCTTTTGATGAGGGAATAGATTTGTGTCGTACTGGGGAGCGTTTCATCAAGCATTTTGTCGGTGATTTTTACTGACAAATTTGGTCTCAGCCAATCAGATGCAAGGATTTCAGTAGCTTATAACACTTGTCGGAAAAAATATCCGACAAATCCTTTTGTGTTAAAAAGCATAACAGAAATGATTATATATCTGTATGATAAAATATATTTTAGAGAGAAATTGGAAATGTATGATTTTTTTCAGTATAGGGCAAATGGGAGATGAGCTCGCAAGATACATTACGTCACGGAGTTGCCAATTTGTGTTTGATTATTAACTTCAAATATTCAGTTCTTTCTTGTTTCTTATCGTATTTTGCTCAATTTTCACTGATCTATTTCTTCAATTTTTCTGTTCTTTTTAAAACCAAGTTGATATCAGGAAGGACTTTCTCTTAAAGGAATATCCCTAAAAAGAAGTTGATTATTATTATTATATTGGGGGGGGGGGGGGGGTGGGGGAGAGCTAGGCCACTACAAATCTGTACAACAAAGCTTCCTCCTGACCATTGCAAATTGCTAAATGGAACATTTTTTAATTGGCTTAACCAGTCATTAAAGGGAAGTCCACCCTGATATCAAGTTGGTTTTAAAAGAAACATAAAAATGAATGAGACAGATTAATGAAAGTTTGAGCATAATCTGATAAGAAATAGGAAGTTATGAATTTTTGAAGTTGTAAGCCTCAAACACAAATTGGCAACTCCATTACGTACATGTACATGTACATATCTTGGAGCTCCTCTCCCATTTGCCCTGTTCTGAAGAAAAAAATCATAAATTTCAATTTTCTCTCAATAAAATATTCAATCAAACATGCACCCTATATACATGTATCACTACCGCACATGCACATATGTCCATAAAAACCTGCATTTGATACTAGGAATTTTTAAGAGGGGAATAAACTTCAAAATCCTTAAATTGGCAACACAGTGAGATGTTCAAAATCATTTTTTAAAAATAAAAAATGGCAATTTTTTCAAATTTTTGACAAAGTCCTAACCATGTAGGCCTATATTGTTTTCAAAGACACTACATTTTATTAGAAACATATTGATATTTGTTGTTAATTTGAAGAACAAAATTAATCAATTTATCAATTCAATTTAGCCCTTGAATACATGTACATGTAATTCCTGTCATGAAAGGGTTTTAAAACAAACCTGTTCATTTCATTTCTGTGTAATGACTATTAATGGATCAAACACAAACTGGCAACTCTTCTTAGTGGTCTTAAAGGGGAAGTCCACCTTGATATTGGATTGGTTTCATAAAAGCAGAAAAATGAGAGAGACAGTTTAGTGAAAGTTTGAGCAATATCTGATCAGAAATTAGTTCAGATTCTTAACGATTTTATTTTTAAGTGATTGATTAACTTTGTGAAAAATTGTAAAATCAGCTCAAATGCCAGTGAATTGTGTGCAGTCCTCTAACTACATATATAATTAAGGATATGTGAAAGTATGAGAGAAAATGGAACCCGTTTACTATCCTAAAAAAGGCTTCTTCGCTGCGCTGCAGTCACAAAAACCAAGCAACAGCGCTTGGCGATTTCAGAGCGGGTTTCCAGCCCGTACGGTATTCTGTGATAGAGCGAGGTATGCTAACCGTAAGAGTTCTTTAAGGTTCGGTGGTACTCTATCTCGACATCAATGTTCAATCGTAAATATCTTGATATATAAACGACCGATCAGCTTTATAAAACTCAGGCGATTCCTGTCTGAGCTAAAGGTTTGCAATTATGATTACAGCATTAGCTGGGAGCCTGGAACAGTGATTTTTTTTTCAATCCTGGGCAAAGTTAATCAATGCCTTTAAGAGCATATCTCCCCATTCCGCGGTTTCTTTCCTCGGCCGTACAAATTCAAGGTCACGCCATTTCTCGGCCTGGCAGCAGTAGTGAGAGATCGCGGAATGGGGAGATTGCTCATAAAATAGAATTGTTCAGATTCTGAACTACTCAGAAATTTGGCATTTCAAGAATGGCCATTGACATTTTTTGAAGCTGTAATCAATCAAACACATATATTGGCAACTCTGTGACATATTTTGCGAGCTCCTCTCCCATTTGCTCAGTACAGTTTTTAATGAACTAATAGTTGTTTCATACAGGTATTTGTATAAAACATGTGCAATGATTAAACATGTATCTAGGATGCATACATGTATAGTCAAGGATTGTAATTCCGAACAGATTGTATTACCGAACGTGTACAGTTAAGCGGCTACAGTTACGCTTGGGATTAACGATTACGCGTATGAAAACCACACTATTGAAACAAAGGTGTGTCTTTTTCCCATAGGTTTCGCACGTTCGGAATTACGGTACCTTTTTCAAGGGACCTAAACACCGCGTCGTTGGGAAGGGGTTCACTCGGAAGGGAATATCGTATTAAATCTAGGTTGTCTTTTTAAAATTCCATCAACTTCTTTTTCTGTAGGACTTTGAGCATTCATTTTGTAAGTTTGTCGGATATTCATTTGATATTTAATTTTCTATTGTTGATTTTCTGAAAAGTGTTCGGACACTGGATCAACCACCATACATGTATGATTAGGTATTTCCTTTGGAGATTTTTTTTTTAGTCCTGGGCAAATGGGGGGAGGGGGAAGCTCCTCACAGAGTTGCCAATGTGAGTTTGATCAATTAATAATAAAAAACCAAATTGGTTTTTTTTAAAACTTTATTCTTGAAATTTCAACATTGTCATGGTTTACATTGTATGTCAGTCAGCAAGATGTCAAAATTATTTTGTTAAAGGGAAGGTTGAGTTCTGAGAAAGGTTAAAAATAATTTGTGAGCTTTATCATTCTTTTTATGTTAGTTTGGAAGATTATCATTGTTTGCATTTTGTTGCTTTGTTTTGAAATATTGTCTAATATTGTCTATCATTTCACATTTATGTATTATGTTGTACAATATCTGTATTATATGTGTTTTTGTGCAGGGCCCTAAAGAATAACAGTGTTTAACCACTGACTACATGTAGGTTACCCTGGGTAAATAAGACAAATAAACTAAAAATAAATCAACATAAAATGTCCCCTGAAAAGGATTGCTCTTCAAATGCCCTCACATTAAAAATATGACAAGAAACAGCTGAAATTTTCTGGCTGAACATTTGTGTGTTGTCGCATACATTTCTGTGTGCAGTGCATGTGACTCTCACCAGGATTGAGTCAATTTCGTATCATTTTGGTGATTCCAGGCCTTACAGAATACATGTATACCAATTCTTATGTGCTACATGTACCTGTATAATGAACCTTTCCCGATTGCTTTGAGAGAGTTTCTTTCACAATCCAATCTCATGACCAGAACTCAACTTTGTCTTTTAAGACTTTAAGAATGATCATGTATCTTGTTTACTGCTCATTTTATTCTACACTATTTGTAAAACTGTGAGTGCCCTCAATAGCAGCTTTCTATTTTTTTTTTTTTTTTAATATCAGTTGCAATGTATTAAAATAAGATGCAAGTTTTTAATGTTTAAATAGCTTATAATAATATAAAGTGTGTGTGCAATCAAAGATAATTTAAAGAAAACAACTCTCTTTACCCTTTCATGATAGGAGTTATTTAAGGGATAAATTGATCACATTTAGTTCTTCAAATTGGCAACAATGATATTTTTTTAGCACTACATTGTTCTAATGAAATGTTATGTCTTTGAAAACAATGTAAATGGTTAGAAACTTGGTAGAAAGTTGAAAAAATGGCC
The DNA here is from genome assembly GCA_025618425.1 of Heliocidaris tuberculata. Lineage (NCBI taxonomy): Eukaryota > Metazoa > Echinodermata > Echinoidea > Camarodonta > Echinometridae > Heliocidaris > Heliocidaris tuberculata. The sequence continues at coordinate 40,219,690 of CM046841.1, forward strand.
AATTTTGATTTAAAAAAACCAATGATTTTGAACCTCTCAATGTGATGCTACATGTAATTTCAGGATTTTGAAGCTTATTCTCCGAAATTTCTGGCATCAAACGCAGCTTGGTCTGATTGGTCATACATTTATATGTACAACAAAACTGGACATAGTGTGTGCATACATTTTTGCTCCTTCTGCTCATGCATGTGATATATTTTCTAGAGCTCTGAATCTTAAGTTATTGAGCTAAACCACAAAATATGGAATGTTTTCTCAAAAAGGGTAACTAGATTATATTTTGTAGAACCCGAAAAAATGTATTTTTTTGAAAACCAAATCGATCATCATTGGGATACTTTTCTTGATCATTCTCACTATTACTCAGATAGTCAGATATTAGAAACCATGAAGAAAAAATCAACCATATATATACTATTTATTCATATGTGTGCAATTCCAACGCCCTGCCTATGATTATTCAGGACCTTTGATGTACTGTACATGTACATGTAGGGTCCTACTGGACAAGTTGTTTGATTTTGATTTTATTTTAGAAAGTTTTAGAACTTTATGAGAATAAAAGCTGAATTTTTAGACAGTTGCAAAAGTTTTGCAATCAAAATGGCTATATGTACAGTACAATGTATAGTACTCTGTGTATTTTTTGAGGTTTGATTCATTTAAAAGCTGAAGTGGTTCAGGTTGTGAACAAAGTGTGCTAGAGTTGAGTAGAAGTTGTACTGTGTATGCATGGAGTTGTACCAACTAGTATTTTGAAAAGAAATTGAGCCTACAGTGCTTATTGTGAGAGCGGAAACTTTGAGGCGCCAGCGCAAAATGCTTGAGTAAGTGCGTGAGGGGAAGGAAAGAGGGAAGCAGAGGGGCTATTGGTCAAGCGGACTGACCATTGGTCAAGTGGTCAATAGGGAGGATGACCCATTCAGCAGCTGCATAGTACTTCAAGGCCACAGTGAAATGTGGTGGGGGTTCTTATAGAAAGCTCTATTGTTGCCCAGACTAAAAGTCCAACAGCCCTCCTATTGATGCCGTCCTTTAAATAGAGCTCTATTATAAGGGACCCTGGCTTTTAAGAGTCTCATTGCTGTAGTCTACTTCACAGACTCTGCAGTCTTCTCTGAGTGAAAGAAAAAGAAATTCAATGTAAATCTACATTTGCTGCAGTAATGCTGTGAACATACAATCTCAGAAATATTTTTTGTTACATGTTTTTGTGTATACATGTACATGTACATACATGTATATGATATAGAATACTTCATCTTCTCTTTAAGAAACATTAAAGAAGAAAAAAGAAGATATGTTTAATATAATTTTTGCAAAAAAAGTAACCATGATAAGTATATTTTATGTATACATGTCTTTTTCTTGTATTTGAAAGAAAATAAGTGGTCTACATGTATTTTATAAAAATGCATGTACATGTATGTAAAGATTGTAATAACATGCACATTTACACTGTAGCTTTGAGATAGGACTTCAGGGAAATCAGGTTGTGGGGGGAAAAATAATAAAAAACAAAATAATTAGTGAATAGTTTGGAAATAACATCACATAGTTATCGAGTTGCAAATTTTTCTCTATAAGATAGCAAACCTTATATTGATAAGAAAATTCATATCTTTCTTATAAGAAATCTGATTAAAAAGCAACATTTTTTTTGGTCTCCATTAGTATTCCATTACATAAGAACCTGTAGTTGATTTTGATTGTGTTTTTCTCAGATGTTAACATAAATTACAGTGCATAAATGTACATGTAGTTATTTTAAGCAGAAACCAACAAAAATTAACTTCATTTGTGATTTTCAGGTTGAGGTAACCATACCGATGTGAATTATACATGTATGTGTTGCAAATTGATTATTGTGACATATGATCTTTCCAAATTTCTATTCATCATTTTTTCAGTGGGTATCTGAGCATTACCCAGCACCATGGGGAACTCACACGGGCAACTGAAGTCTTCCCGCTTCGAAGCTGCTCTGCACATGTCCATCGAGCAGTCGCTGAGATCCAGTGCAGCCACTCCGCAACCTGTTTTCTCTCAGCTCTATCTAGACAAAGGTACAATACATGTACATACATGGAGGTTGTACAAGTATGGCACCTGCTCTGGCAAAAATTGCTCTTTGGTCAAAATCCTACACTAACAGAATTCTTAACTTTAACATTGGACCAAGTACATGTACATGTATTTAACATAATAACCCTAATCTTAACCCTCACCTTAAACCTAAACGAGGGCTCGACACCAACAGGCGCCGGGGACACATAGGTACCCAAAATCTAAATGTAAGTCTGGACCTCCAAAATGTCAACATTTTGACACTGGGGAGCATTTCATCAGGTGTTTTGTCAGTGATTTTTACTGACAACTGTTGGGCAATTTGAGTTGTATTCTCAACTGCTGGATAAAACACATGAATTATGTTCATAGTAATTTTTATCAAACATATACACTGTACCTCTGTAATGATAAAATGAATACAAAGATATTTGAAAAGCACACAAATTGGATATAAAAAAAAGGTTGTGTGCCCATCAGGAACCCAAGGTTGTTTTCTTGAAAATGCAGGCATTCCAAAGCCAACTTTTGTAGGTATTTGTTCTACCTGCAGAAACAATTTCTATAATTACATAATTTTGCTTCCCTCTTCAATTTTGACTAGCACTGTGCACTACATGATCTTCGGATTTATAGTTGAACAGGCGTATAGGGACCAGGATGTCATATCAAGATTCAGCATACATAGGCCCCTTGACCATTATGCATGTGCAGCTGCAATGTTCCAGTGATGAGTGCTACCATGTACAAATACGTTTAACTCCTACTGTACCAGCAAGTTTTTGAATGATTGTCCTAAATTAATTTTAGAGTGTTGCATTTTGAAATGTTCTACTTATTTCATACTTGATTTGGGCATAAAATTTATTCGATGGGCAGAAACTTAACTATGGGTGTACATGTAACTGTTTGTGTTTGTAGGAAGAAAAATCATTATAACTCAATGCCATTCACATTCTTAAGTGGAATTTTCCTCCCGCTGCACACTATACTTGATGGCACAGATGGTATACCAAATAAAATGCATGTCATATTTTTTCTTGTTCCAAGATATCAAGCCAAATGTGCATGTACGTGACATGGAGCCACATGGGAGCTCCTCGGAGCCTAAACGGCGAAAGGATTCCATCCCGTCTGTTCCCACCGACAATAACAACAAGGAAGTGATGTCGTCTACGGCTACCTCCTCTTCCACTTCTTCCATCGCCCCCACACCAAAGACTCCCCTGGAGCTAAGAACCAGTGGTAGTAGTTCCTACACCACACCCCTGACAAAGACCCCCTTGCCCAGCCCCTTAGGGTTGCACCCTGCGGTGGTCCACGCTCCCCAGCCTGGTATCCCAACAGTCATGCTCCCATCACCTAGGCTACCTTTGTCCCCCTATCTACCAGCCCAGAGGTAAGTGTATTGATCTCATTTGGTAGTGGTGGGGGGCGGGGGGGTCATGACCCCTTTCCCTTTATTGTCACATACATGTATGTACATGTAAACGTACCCTAGTACATGTTATTTTAATGTACAAGTGTATCACACATGTAGTCTTTTTACAAGTATATCACACATGTAGTCTTTTGTCATTAGGCAAGAATGCATGTAAATTTGTGTGACATTAACAAAAAAAGAAGCTCTTTTTATATTCTAGATGGCAGATATTCATATAAGATACATTAGCGAGCTTACGATTTCAGGACGGGAGCCTTTGAAGACGGGGAGTCGAGCGAAAAATCGATGTGCGCATGCGCGACTCGGAGTATCTCTCCGTCCTGATTGATTTCAGGACGGTTCTCGGGCGAAATAGCGTCCGGTCTAAAGTGGGGACGGGAAGCCGAACACTGCAGTGCGTCGCCGTCCACTTGTTCGTAACTTGATTGGAAAACAAAACGCGGAGAGTGCGAGGACCGTCACAGTCGGTTAACTCTCCCCCGTCCTGTTGCTCTACCGTCCCGTTTCGTAAGCTCCCTATTAGCGGAGGAGGGGGGGGGGGGGCTCAAGCCCTATTAAAACCCAGTTGGCGTACAGTTTTAGTACCAAGCAAAAACAATTGCCTCCTTTGTTGTATAATTTTTTTCAGAATTGTTCCCTCCCTCCCTTCTACAAAATCCTGGATACACCCATGACCACATTATACATGTACAATATCCTTTGCCAAAAATTTCATGTGTGATCTACATACATGTATACACCCTTTTATAAATAATTTGCTGACATTTCTACTTATGTAAAAGTCTGCATGTACAAATGTAAATGGCACCTTATAAAATAGGGCTACTCTCCATGATATTTGGCTCACTGACAATTGCCTGCAATGCATACAACTGTAGGCATGAATCATGAAGGTAATTGCATAATACATGTAAGCACAAGTATAGGGATGTACCTATACATGTACATATATACAAATGCTCTTTACATTCGCATTTCTATAAGTGTTAATTCACCGTTATTGGAAATATTAAAAGTACATGTATAGCTCCTATCAAAAGAAAACAAACTGTTTACTGTAACTGTTTACACAGTGTCTGTATATGTATATACACATTAAATTCTGCATCTCAAGTTAATTGTGATTTAAAAGATATACTTTCCTCTCTTTCTATCTCTCCCTTCCTCTCTCTCCCTTCCCTTCTCTACCGCCCTTTCCCCACTCTCTGATTCTCTCTTTTCTTAGTTATTTTCCTCTCTCTTTCTCTCTTTTTATATTTCTCCATCTCTCTATCTATCAATCTGTGTATTTTTATTGAATCTCACTCTGTCTCTCTATGCATTTTGCCAACAAATACTTCATTAAAAACAAATGGACAAGGAAACACGTTGGTTCGCATGCACAAAAAGTTTACTTGTAACTGATGACTGTTGTTTTATTTCCACTGACTTCTGTTTGTCCAGATTCATCATACCAGGCCAGTACCCCGCCCACCCTCCACCTCCTCTCATCCAGCAACCCCCATCCTCTTCTTCCAGGCCTGCCTCAGATGCTCGCATCTCCCAGGCTGGTATCCCACCTACCGTCTCCACAGCACCTGGCTCCGCTTCCTCTTCCCGGAATACATCACCCAGGCATATGAAGGATGAGACTGCTTACAGACGGGAGGAGATTGAAAACTCTAGCTTCTTATATGGAGCTCTTACTCTAAGAGGCTGTCAAGAAGTCGGTATGTGTGTTGAAATGTTTTTTTTTTTAAATTCACTTTAGATAGCCCATATCACAGAAAAATATCTTGTTTTGTCACTCTATATCCGTTGTCATAACTGGAAACTTTCAGGTGTCCAAGTGACAATGAGCCACCAGAATTCTGGAAGACCTTGAAATTTAGACAGTATGCAACTTCTGAAGCTAAGCGACTATCTATTCCCCCCCCCCCCCCCACCTTAAATTATCACCACCAGACAACTTCCTGTGAAAACTATCCCAAAAAGGAGAATTACTCCCAGACAACTATCCATTAAGGGAATTACCCTTGTAGGACTATTGCCATATGCAAAGTTTTAAAGTCGTAAAACGTTGAGGCCCTTTGCAGATAGGTTGAACCAGATGCTCAAGCAAATATGATAAACTGTAAATTTCTTTTGACAATGTCTTTAAACCTTGATGGGGTAATCCCTTTGGCTGCTCACATAGGAAGCTATACTGGGATGGTATAGAGCAAACCTGAAGAGCAAACAGGAGGTTGATTGGCCTTGTGCCATTGATCCAGCTCCGTAGTGGCTCACCATGTTACTCTATAAGAATGTAAAAAAAAAAAAATATATCTGTATGCTGTTGAAAGAAAGCACTGGAAAGGTGAATAGATGAGGAAAATGTAGAAGAAAAGTTCAGGTAAGACACACTTTTTAAAATGATATGTCAAGGCAAAGAAATACATGTTCTGTATATGTGTTTATTCAACCACATATTTTTAGTCAATATTACTTTGTGTAACACTTCAGAACAAATTCATAGTATCCAGGGAGAAATCTGATGTGTAATTTTCTGAAGAAGACTAACATAATGTGTTTCATTTGAGTCTCCTTCATCAGGCGTAGTTTTTGGTACAGTGATACCTTCTCAATGAGGGTTTTACAAAATTAATTCATCAAATTAAGTAAATGTTATGGAAACAGGTTTTTGCCAGGCAGGATCTGATATCCGTCTGACGGAGCTGAGTGACAAGCAGATAGAGGTACCCAAGGGTTTTGTTCTGGTTGGCACCAAGTCGCCCTACCTGCCAGAGAATATCCTGGTTGCAGCCGTAGATGCAAGGTTTCTTCCTGACCCTAACACCAACCTTGCTCTCTTAGGTGAGTGGACAAAATGATGATGATGGTGATGGTTATGATGATGATGATGGTGGTGATTATGATGATGATGGTGATTATCATGATGATGATGATGATGGTGATGATGATGGTGATGATGATGATGGTGATGATGATGATGGTGATGATGATGATGATTGTGATGGTGATGATGATGATGATGGTGATGGTGATGATGGTGATGATGATGATGATGATGGTGGTGATTATGATGATGATGATGATGCACTTAGTGAATATGATGATGATGGTGATGATGATGGTGATGATGATGATGGTGATGATGATGGTGATGGTGATGATGGTGATTATGATGATGATGGTGATGATGGTGATGATGGTGTTGATGATGATGGTGATTATGATGATGATGCACTTAGTGAACATGATGATGATGATGGTGATTATGATGATGATGTTGGTAATTATTATGATGGTGATGATGATGATGCATTAGTGAACATGATGATGGTGATGATGATGATGATGATGATGATGATGATGGTAATTATGATGATGCACTTACTGAACATGATGATGGTACTAGTGATGAATGGGATGATGATGTAGGTGATGATGATGGTGGTGGTGATGATGATGATGATGTAGGTGATGATGATGGTGATGATGATGATAATGGTTGTGATGCTTATAATGATGATGATGGTGATGATGATGAAGGTGATGATGATGATGATGATGGTGATGATAATGAAAGGTAAACAAGTCGTGATAGAAAGTTTTTCTTTCTATAATCTGTGAAGGTTTTACTGTATAGGGATTCATTCACGTTTACTTTCAATCAGGAGATTTAGAAGGGATTCAGATACTTGACCGAGTTTTCTCATGACATCAACAGGTTAAACATCCAGTGCAAGCCAAGAAGCAGGAGCACTTCTGGCATTACACATTTCCCAATTTCCCATGGTCTTGCTGCGTTGTAGCTCTATTTTACGGAATTTACGATTTTAATTTCTAACCCCTTGCATTCTTTACACCCCAGGTTTCAGTGGTAACTGTGTTGGGTGCGGAGAGAAAGGATTCAGATATTTTACAGAATTCTCGCATCATATCAACCTGAAGCTGACAACCCAAGCCAAGAAACAGAAGCACCTCAAGTATTACATCGTGCGTAATAAACAGGGCCACCTGGTCAGGGGACCTAATATACCCTGGAAAGGTATTTGTTTAAAAATTATCTGCCATCTTTAAACATTACATGTACATGTATGATGTGGGGGGGGGGGGGACATGCACCTTGTTTTGAAAGGCTAAAAAGTCATCTAATTTAGTGTTTTTGCAAATTTCTTTTATTAACCTTCATTTACCTATTCTGAAGTTTAATTGTTGAGATAAGTACAAGAAACAAATGCAAGTAATGCTTATTTTCTAGTCAACATAGATGCCAACATCAATTTTTCGTCATTTCAGGATCTTGGGATTCGCTTTAATCAAGCAAAATGTAAAACTCATTATTTATCCTTCCCTCGTGACCTCTCTCAGAATGCAGAAAGACCAACTATTCCTCCACTGCTGTCTACCATGGAGCTTTGTCACCCAGTATGGCTGGGCAAACATCAGGTAAACTAATCTTCCTTTCTTTGAACAAGGAAAATAAGCACATTCAGTTTAAGTGAAGCCATGTTCAGACCCAACTATAGGTGCACAAATCTGGATTTTGAATTTTTTAATGGCTTTCAGTACATTTTTAAAGTTTTGAATTTCTTTAAGTTGTTAAAGTAATAGGTTATGACTTCTCTATATTGTGTCTTTATCATTGTATTGTAAAACTAAGAATTGAAAATTTTGACAAAAATTAGTTGTTTGAGTCCTTCAGCTGGGGAAACAACAATACAGGGAGAAGCATGTCGTTTGTCAAAGCACATATATTTTGAGTTGTTTTCAACAAGTTTCATCTGCTGTTATGTCATACAGTGATTGTGAGCAGGCCAAGCAATGCTACCAACAGTCTCACCCCTGGTAGCCAAGATTCTGGCCAACCCAGAACCTCCCCATCTGCCAACATCAATCACTATGGCAACAGTGCCGCTAGCCAAGCTAGGTCACCAGGCCAGGCCAGTGGAGAAGGAGTGGATCACCAGGGCGGGGCCGGACGGTTAGCCCCATCCCCGTCGTCTGGCGAGGCCCTTCACCGGCCAGGAGAATCGGAGTCGCCAAGTGCGGCGCAGCAACCTCTGAAGAAGAGACGACGGTTCCACAGCATGGACGATGATAAATTACGTCCTGGACAAGGTAATTTTTTGTTAGTAGAAGGCCTTTTAAGCTTCAGTGGAAGGAGGATTTGTTTTGATATTGCACAGCCCCCCTCCCCCCTTCAAAAATAAAACAAAAACAAAAACAAAAAATTACATCTGTATAAAGATATAAAGGGCATAGATTGTAGAGAGAGTAGAATGGTTGATTGATACATGTACACGTAGCTATGAAGGCCCAAGGCAGTATATTTCAGAAGAAATTAGTCCAATACCAACTCAGTATAATTCATGTCTGTATTTTTTGTGTACTTTATCTGAGTTGTCGGTTTACAACAAATTTATCCATTTGGGTGCATACAGTGTTTTATTTTACAGGATGAAAAAACTAAGTTATAATTCAAATGAATGTCTGCATTATGTGTTAGTTAAATCATACTCATCATTTATTTCAACCTGTCTACTGTATCATGTAACAAGAAGAAAGCTAATAGAGCCTGATTGGTTAAGAGTAGGCATTTTGTCCATCCGTGATGTTGATTTTAAATAAACTTATGTCATAAGAAGAATATTTTAAGGATTATGATTTTAGTAGGCAGGCATGGTAATCAAATTTTATCAAATCTCAACTCCTTCAGTGATACCCTTCACGATGAAACATAAATAACTAGATTAAATACTTATTTTCATACAGGCCTTCAAACTTTCAAAATGTGTCAAATGTCCGTCCGTGACTAACTGATCAGGCTTATCAGTCTATATATTATTTCACAAAGTATCTTTCCTCCTTTTCTTTGGGTCTGCAGATCAATTGCCCCCCACCCACCACCTCAAGCGAGCCTCTATTCCCACCCTACCCCCTCCCACCCTCATGCACCCACCCAACTTCGTGCCCCCGCCTGTCCAAGCCGGAGTCCAGGACTGCACCTTCGTGCCTCCCGGTCTAGCGGATGCCTGTGGTACCAAGATCATCATCCTGGATTGCAGCGGTAACCTGCCGGTGTTCCATGGCAATATGATGGATATACTGGTCAGTGTACAGTTCAGGGACAGCCTGAAGCCCCGGCAGCACATCTCCCCACAGATGGCCGAGAGCCTGTCACTGGTTGGCGTCCAGAGTATGAACTTTGAGACTATGGCTCTGGTGATGATCCAGTACATTGTTCAGCTTGGTGAGTTTCTCTCTTATTAATGTTTTTCATTATAAAGTTGCTTGTTATAAGATGCTGTATTGTGGAAGATTGCTCATGCATAAAAAGATTTGATCATAGCTACATGTACCAAAATATGACATGGATCTTTCTGTTCTTTTGGTTTGATGATGATGGTGATGATGATGATGATGCTGCTGCTGCTTCTGATAATGATGATGATGATAATAATAATAATAATATTGGTAATGATGATAAATAATGATGTTGATGATAATAATGATGAATATTTTTGAGTGGTGTTTTTCCACTTCAAACTACATTAACTGGTCAAAGAGCTTTACAGCAAATTATTGCCGTGGTCATGACACTGTACATTATATTCAGTTACCTTTGCCAAAACGAGATGGTGGTGCCCCTGAGAACCCTACTAGAGGTGCTGGCCCAGAGAACCTCTGTAACTCTTCCTCCTTGTTTAGGTCCTCTCTGGCTTATTCCTGACCATTGCTTCTTGTTTGCACAGGAGACGATGCACCCACCAAGGGAGAGCTTGATATGGCTATGCTACGAGCAAGGCAGGATACTTCCATCAAGGACCTGGCAGGCCAGCATAACATTCCTCAGTTTACCACCGTCGCTCCTGCACAGCTCCCTCTACTGGCTAAACTAGCTGTAGCCTCCTCCAATGGGCGTGTCAAGATACTGATTGCACAGGTGAGGTGATAACGTGGTTACTCTATTACATGTAAGTGGTTTCTCATGGAAGCGGGATGAAAAGCTTACTTTGACTTGCCCAAATTAGGTACAGGTGGTATGCGGTATTGGGCGCATTTGTAATTTTTTTTTTTTTTTTTGACAAATCAGTGGAGTGATGTTAAATCAAATATTGTAATGCCAAAATTATGGTATGAACAGGGATGCCAGTTCTCAGACAAAAGCCTAAATTCAAGCACCAGTAATGTATTTTGAGGTCATATATTAAGCTTTTTTGTGTACAAACTAGATCATTGTAGATGATTATCAGGCACTCGTATAAGTTCTAACTGGCAAACCTGTATCGATATGAGGAACATGATTTTCAGTCATCACCTCATAAGAATTTTCACAAACTAAATAAGAAAAAGCACAATATGTTATTTAAAAGTATCAGAAAATTTAAACACGATTTACTCTGAATATAGACTTTGGTCTGCGTTCATCAATACGATCGTTCATAAAACTTGTGATGACATTAGTGCATTTCCTTTTTTTTTTACAGAATTCTATTGCAGAGGGTCTGAGTGAAATGCTGAAATGGCTGGCGAGCATGCCAAAGGAGACGAAGCGGCCCAAGTACATTGTGGTCATTCACGTTTCCAGACAGCGCGGGACAGAGTTTTGTGTAGCTGTCATAGGTAAGGGCACACCAGGGCCCCGTTTCATGAAACTTGTTATCCATAACAAGTTACAATAATTGTTATAAGCTACTGAAACACTTGAATCTGATTGGCTGAGAGTAACTCTGTCATAGAAATGGGGACAGTTGTTATTGATAACAAGTTTTAGGAAAGTTCATGTAGCAAAGTATTTGAGTCCCAACTGACACCACACAGACTTTTGCAATTTGTGAAATCTTGTGCCTTGAAAATAGTCATCATGTGCAGATCGTGAAATCTTCATGTCACAATATTTTCTGGTTTTATAGTACCACTAAGTTCACAACATCTCTAAACAGAGAATAACATAGTCCCTCCTATATGTTTTTGTGTTTGTATTCTAGGTAGCAACCAGGTGCGTGCAATCACAGAGTCTAAGCTTTCCACTGCTGAGACATTCAAGGAGATCAGCTATGAGATCATCACTGGCAAGATGCAGCTTTTGGATAGCCACTTCTTTAAGAATAGTCCTAGTAAGTCATTGATAGGCTTTTTTCCGTTAAGCCTTGTTTACACATGTCGAGGTTAATTGCCTAAATAAATACCATAGCCAAATTAAATTATTTTACATGTAGTGAATGGCAAGTGAGCATGAAAAAAGGGTAGCTGCATGCAAAATAAACCCCTCATAAATGTACTTACATCTATTTCATTGTTGAAAGATACCGAAATGTGAAGTTTGCTTATAGAATTACATTTTGCTGGTCCTCTTTTTTAGCTCATCCGGCCCGAATGGGCCAGATGAGCTTATGCCGTGGCGAGGCGTCCGTCGTCCGTCGTCCGTCCGTCCGTCCGTCCTTCGTCTGTCGTCCGTCCACAATTTCAAAATGCTTCTTCTTCGCCATTTCTTACCCGATTTTAATTCCGTTTGCTTTATATGATAGCACTAGGTGGGGGATTCGAAACTTCTACACAGAATTTTGAAACTCATTAAATATGCTAATTTATGCGCATTTCTCAAAAATCACAAAAATTGCTTCTCCTTCCTCATTTATTGACCGATTTCGATTTTTTTTGTTCCATCTGAAAGACTTTCATGAGGTTCATTGAACTTCTACACAGAATTTTGAAATTTTGTCTACAAAATTAATTATGCTAATTTATGCGATATTTATTCAAAAATCACAAAAATTGCTTCTTCTTCCTCATTTATTGACCGATTTCGATTTTTTTTTTCCATCTGAAAGACTTTCATGAGGTTCATTGAACTTCTACTCGGAAATTTGAAATTTTGTCTAGAAAATTATTTATGCTAATTTATGCGAAATTTATTAAAAAGATCACAAAAATGGCTTCTTCCTCATTTATTGACCGATTTCGATTTTTTTTTTGTTCCATTTGAAAGACTTTCATGAGGTTTATTAAACTTCTACTCGGAATTTTAAAATTTTGTCTAGAAAATAATTTATGCTAATTATTTATGCAAATTTATGCAAAATTTATTAAAACATCACAAAAATTGCTTCTCCTTCCTCATTTATTGACTGATTTTGATTTTTTTTCTTCCATCTAAAAGACTTTCATGAAGTTCATTGAACTTCTTCATGGAATTTTGAAATTTTGTCTAGAAAATTATTTATGCTAATTTATGCGAAATTTATTACAAAATCACAAAACTTGCTTCTTCTTCCTCATTTATTGAGGAAGACTTTCATGAGGTTCATTGAACTTCTACTCGGAATTTTGAAATTTTATCTAGAAAATTATTTATGGTAATTTATACAAAATTTATTTTAACTCTTTGCCCTGTCCATTATGAAACCCATGGCTGCTGGATTATTTCAAAGGCTATACCTTTCTACATGATTTCTGTCGACATCATCGACAGAACCGAGAACCCAGAAGTGACAGTGGTCAACAATAGCGGGTTATGAGCTAATAAAGACTTGAAACAGTGAGGGACAATGCACTGAAGCCACCCTTAAATGTCCCAACCTTAAAATTCTTTTTTTACACCAATGCATAATTTATGTCATTCAGTGCTTTTCTCTTTTATTACAAATCTTAACCTTCAAATCTCTCTCAATAAAGATTTCACAGTTGGTAGAGATACCTCACCTTGACTAACTTTATGCTTTATTTCAAATTTCTCTGTCACACAGTAAAACTATTAAAATTTACATTCCCCAAAATCTTTTAACTGAAGTCGTGCAACCTGAGTTGTCAATTTCCAGACTTTCATTCATATCTGCATGTCACTGTCTCCTTCCAAAACCACATTTAGCCAGATCTGCAATAGGCACTTCATCATCTGTACATGCATGTAACCAATACATGTACATTTCATCGATTCATTACAATGTCTACTGTGTTCAAAGTACAAATTGCATCAATTTCTTTGCTGCATGCCGGATGAGCGCCACATCATTGATGTGCTAGTTTAATCTGTTGCTGTTGTTTATACATATTATCCTGTACCTACGTATACAATACAAATGCATTGACTAGAATAATTTCACTTCTCTCTCTCTCTCTTTCTGTTGCAGCTGGACATGACATTGATGCTCTCTTAGAGAGCTTCTCAGCCAGTCTTGGAGGGGATGTCTTCATTCCATTCGATGGGGACATCTTGCAGAAGACACCAGAAACTGATGCTCAGGATATGATTGTTATTTCAAAAGGTTAGTTGGCATTTGTTGGCAAATTTTCAACAAAAATGATGTTAGGAAGAATTTTTTCAGAGTTTATCATTCATATGCAGATGTGTGTGTGTGTGTGTGTGTGTGTGTGTGTGTGTGTTTAATTGGGTTTTTACAGACGTGTATCAATCAGATATGATTATTTACGTCTGGGGGCTGACCTTTAACGTCACCATCCGAAAGATGTGACTCAGTTTCGAACCTGGGTCCGCTGAATCAGTTTATAACTTCCACTGTTAGCTGGATTACAGGCGCACGCCACAATGCCCAGATCTTGCAGCTCTAGGATTTTGTAGACATAGGGGGTTGGGTCCAAATCCCCCAAAGTATGAAAAGCCCCCTCCAAGTCATCAAGCACTAAAAAAGGGGGAGGGGGGGGGGGGGGGTCTGATTCACAAAATTACTGACAACCCCCCCCTCCCCCCCAAAAAAAAACAAAAAAACAAAAACAAAACAACAACAACAACAAAAACAAAACAACAACAACAACAACAAACCAAAAACCCCCCAAAAAACACAAAACAACAAAAAACAAAATAAAACAACACAGAACTAAAAAAAAACCCACCCCAAAACAGGGTGTTGAGACCACTGGGCCTCCTCCTCTGGTTTCATCCTTGTCCATATGTAGAGTTACAGCACAAAAATGATCATAAGTTATTCTTTAGGGTCATGAGTGAATTGACTTTAAGTTTAATTTTGTGTACACAGTGTGATGGATTTTAATTTATGCTGGATGGGATGATGCTTTGGTATGGGATCATGAAACTTTTTCATTAACCCTTTCGAGACAATTGACCACATTTTGTGGTTTGGCTCAATAACTTTTGATTCAGAGCTCTAAAAAATAAACCAGATGCATGAGTAGAAAGAGCAAAAATTTCTGCACACACTGTGTCCATTTTTGTTGCTTGACCATATTGCGTTTGATGCCAGGAATTTTTAAAAGGAGAATAAGCTTTAAAATCCTTAAATTGACAACACATTGAGAGGTTCAAAATCATTGTTTTTTGACAAAATTGGCAATGTTTTTAACTTTTCAACAAAGTTCTTAATAATGTATGCTGTTTTCAAAGACATTACATTTTATTAGAACCTTGTAGCATTAAAAGAAAAATATTTTTGTTGCCAATTTGAAGAACAAAATGTGATCAATTTAGCCCTAGAATAATTCCTGTCCTGAAAGGGTTAATGTGAGGTGAAAGGTCATCTAGTCTTACATTTTATGGCAAGTGATAACAGTTCCACCGCTCTAATGACCATGTTGAAATGTTTCATGGGACATTTACTGCTTTCTCATTTAGATCAAGCAGAACCAATGTTCACCCTGCACCAGGCACAGATCACTGCCGCAATGAAGATCCTATCCCAGGTCTGTACCATCGCAGACTCGGACCAGATGGCCCTAGACCTGGGCCGCTTCATCCAGGTCCATCTCCTCATCATCGTCCCACCCTCCAAGGCCCTCTATAGTCAGACGTTGACCAGGCTTGTTCAGTCAAGTAAGTCGAAGATGAAAACATGTGCTGTCTATGCATTTCCATGTGATTAAATACATTTTTGTGATTAGATATATTTTTAAATCTCCTGATTGCATTGTACATTTTTAAGCCCTTAAAATCTATTAATCAAAGAACTTTATCTTGATGTATTGAATAGCAATATACCCATTATTTTTTATATGACTGCAAAGTTTGCTTGCACTAAATGAATGCCACCTCATGAATAAATAAATGTATATAAATAGAGAACTACATGTATGTCTTTGGGTTTTTGTGAAATATATTGTTTTAATGTATGCTATGTATTTGATTCTATAACATTTGAAATGGATGTTTTCAGTTTTCACTTTTCACATGACTGGCTACATTTTCTTTTTGAACCTCTCACATTAGACCTTCTCATTGACCTGGGTCTGGTGACAACCAATGATACGAACTCTGCTGAGCCTTATGTGATGCAGTGTGACAGTTCCACAGAGAACCAGGCCAAATTTGATATGTTTATCAACAAAGTCAAGACCATGCCTCATACGTTGTTTGTTCTAGTCCAGGACCAAGCTCATCTTGATGTCAGGTGAGTCTATGGGGACAGGGTGTGTGTGGGGTGGGGTGGGGGGGGGGGGGGGTGGTAGTCTAGTGTGTCAGTACATTAGAGAATATTCATTTTAAAAAAACAAAGTCAAGATCATGCCTCATACCTTATCCTCTTTGGTCCGGGCCTATCTTGATATCATGTTATTCTATGGTGGAATGGGCTTGGGGAGAGGATGGAATGATGCCTTGTGAAAGTTGCTTGTAGAACCAAAGTGATTTGTTCAAATGTCTATGAGGTACATGCAGCATCATGGAAAGTTTAATAGACGCCTTGCCAGACCTAAATTGGTGTGTAAGCTATAGCCTTAGTTAGTATATTCTTTCAATTACATTGTGTATTCATCCTAAAACCCATTGGAAATTAAGGACAGAACATCAAAATACATGTCACACATATCTTTTGACCCAATTTGAACAGTTTAGTATACATGTAAGTTCAAATTCAACAAGTTGCAATCAAATTTTCTTTTCATTGTCAGACCTAAATCTTCCCTGTACAGTTTTGATTATTATGAGATATATTGTTTGTTTAGGGTGTCAGGTGCTGGCCAACAAACCTCAGCTGGGGGCTTTGCTCACAAGTACGTGAACAGCCACGATGTCTTGGATGCGCCTAACCTCCTCACTCTACACATCAGTAGCCAACCATACAGTCTTCAGACCAAGAAGTCCAGGATTGCTCCTCATAACGAGATCCCCATGCCTCTATCGGTTCCACATGCAGCCACCATGCCTGATCAGGTTAATACAAGCTCCCGTGAAGATAATCCTCAGTTCTGGTCATGAGTAAAAATGAATTCTAGAATTCTAGAAAATTCTAGAATTCAGAATAATGCAGTGATCACAAATTATGAAGAAATTGCATTTGCAAAATGATTCTGAAGGAAAATGTTTACCAGGTAATTGCTGAGTCATAAGCAAAATAAACATGGCATCTTGTGAAATGTTAGGACAAAGTCCAGGTCCGGTATGTACATGTAGTCTACATGCAACGTTGTCCCATGTGAATATATCCATATTCGCAATTTTTAGGGTATGCAGTTTTCAGCAAGTTTTCAATATTTCATTTACATTCAGCTGGCCTAGAATTATACCAACTTCTAATCATTACATGATAATATTGACTTAAATTTTTTTTTCTTTCTAGAAATGAAGCTTCATTACAAGTATTCAAATCGGCTTGAAGACGTTTATCCAATTCGTAGAGTTCATTAGAATTATCAAATACACATCAAATTTTATTGGCTTGGTGATATTCTCGCCTACAAACAATGGCAGGCTTCATCTGATGAGCAGTGATGAAGACTAGCGACAAATTATGTGTAATGGCACGTCGAATAGATGCTCCGCCAGGGGATGTACATTTCTAGAAACTTTTCTTGTTCTACATGGACACATCACATTTCAGTCCATGCATTGTCTAATTTGTTGGCATAAACATGTTATACATGTACTTCTCCCTTTTAATGTTTTATCCTTTAGTGACAATATTACTTGCAGCAAGAATAAAAAATCCTGTCTTAAAAAGTCTTCATATATTATATACTCCATGTAGCTAGTCTTGTAAATTAATTGCTCAACTGGCAACCATATCATTTTTTTTTTGCAGACGGATTCCGAAGCTCCACACACCTACTTTGGAATAGAGAAATACCAGGAGACATTGAATTGGAGTAATAGGACACCATTGCTGCAGAGCGATGATGGATATGAAACAATGGCTGATTCACTCACTAAGAGGTTAGTTAAGAATGTGATATAAGTTTGAAATACGTCAACAGCAGGTTCATTTTTTATGCCTTCGCATCCTGAAGGTGATTTTGAGGCATTATGTTTTTGGGTGATAGGTCATAGAGGTTAATGTACCTAAAATTGAAGGTTTACTAATCTTGTTTTCATCATATCCCAATAACTATTTGAGCTGTGAACTTAAAATTTTGTACTAGTATGCTTCACCTTAGATAGACAAAGTGATTAGATTTTTGAGTAGTTAGGTCAAAGGTCAGAAATCAGTATGTAAATAATATGTTGACTTCTTGCTCATTCAGTTAGAGCTTTACATTGCCATCATAATAGCCAATCAGAACTACTGATTTTTGCATGCTTTATTTTCCTTAGTTCCTGTTCATATTGTTTGAATTTAGCTTTTTGTTCATTCTTGTGTCTTACTCTGATGAGTGCAGGAAGATAAGGTTCAGTATATCTTTTACTTAGTGCTTATCTCTATTATAATAGCCATGTCTAAATATTAACTCCTCCCTGTCCCTGCAGGTACCCTAAGCTACACAGCATGGTGGTCCGCACCTACCTCCTCATCAGGCAGTACTCCGCTGCCCTGATGGCCCTGGCAGGGATCCCAGAGATCCAGAGTGATACGACCAGCGTGACTTACAAGATCCTACGAGACCTGGTGCTCAAGCCCCTTCAGAGTCCCGATGGAGCCGGTCACATGCTGGTCCTGCGCATCCCGTCTCCGCAGCTGGCCATCCTGGCCCACGACAAGCTGCGTACGGTCAGGGATAAGATCGGTTACCAGTACCGTCTTGACATAGTCCTGTGTGCCCAAGACCAAGAGATCCTTCTCGATGACTACTTCCTCAAGAGGCTACAGGTATGGACCATGGAACTTTCTCAAAATATATCGCTTTCATCTGCCACACCTACCTTTACTATATTTATGTAGAGGTGCCATGGTCAAGCAGCTGAAACCCTTCACTGAATGTGCAAAGGTTGTGGGTCCAATGCCTGGCATGGCATTTCATGTACATTGCTTCTCCCTACCCATGTGTTGGGTTACCCCTTGGGATGCAAAAGTCATCTTGGTTTAGTCAGCATTGTGGGCGTCTGTAAAATGGTGCCTGGCTGAAATGCTGTGTAGGGAGCGGAGAATATATATAAATTGTGTGTGGACAAGCCTGATTCCAAGAAAACTGGTAATAATGCTTAGAGACATTGTGGATATATAATTATTATTCTGTAAATAGTGTAGTCAATCGGTGACCAGCTATGTAGTAAGATGATCCTGTTCCTTAAAGACCATGATTTTGTTTTCTCATTGAAACATGTATTAAACTAACCTATACATGAGATCACCTGGATTACCTTTTTGTTGTCTTCCTCGAGTGGTCTTTATATGCAGGTTTTTCTGTAATTATTGTTTTGTTGTGTGATTTCAACAGGGATGGAGAGACACAGATTCAGACTGGAAACCAGAAAGCTATGAAGACCTTCACAGACTGCCTTGTATTGTGGTACTTGGTGGGAAGCATCTGGCTGGAGAAACAATGCCCAAGTAAGTACCGAAGGGAGTGAATTGAAATGATGTTTAAATGATATTTTGAAGAAATACATGTATATGACTGTGAGGACATTTATAATTTGATTTCTCATGCAGCACAAGGGTAAAGTTGGAGAAAGTTTGCAAATTAGAATACAAAGTGATATGCCTCATGGCTTTGTTTTTGATACTGGTTCAGTTGATAATTATTTATTATAATTTTTCTTATATTTTTATATTTTTTATAATATACAATGTAGATTTGTCGTGGTCACATGTACAAGTCACCAGATTATGCATTGCATGGTATGGGTTCAAATCCATGCCATGGCACTAATGTCTTATGGGAAGACATTAAACTACATTTGCCACTCTCCACCCAGATGAAGTACATTTACAGTGTAAACGTGTACACAGCAAGAATAAATTTCTTTAATGCTTGAGCATCTCATCAGGGTAGATTGGCTAAACCTGGGATCTTCATAATTCCAACTATAATTATCATTTTCAGCAGAAAGCATAACTAGGGTAATACATACATGATTTGGCATTATCTGTTTCTTAGGTCCCTGAAGGTTGTTGACCTGCGTCTTGTCAACCATGGCGTGTACGATCTGACCAGCCTGGAGCAGGAGCTCGGCCTGGGCTACACCCATGCACCAGACTCGGCCATTCCCACTGTGGTCACTGTGGTGGAGGACAGTGACGATGACGATGATGATGGGGATGATGATGAGGAGGATGGGGTCTTTGAGGAGAGGATGGATTACGAGATGGGTGGGTCCCCGCCCCCCTTGCAGATCGATGTCACTTCGTCACAGGCAGGAGGAGACAATGCTTCCACCAAATCAGGTAACAACTGTCTTCTGTCATTTGGAAATCCAAGAGGTTTATACCTGTACAGATTTAAGCATACCAGTAACAAAATTATTTTATGCTCTGTTGTGATTTGGATTCCATACCGTTATCCTGATATCAACAATATCAGATTCAAATATTATTTCTGTAAAGAGATATACATATAGCTTTGCTATTTGGTATCATTATAATGTATTATTTTTATCTTATTGCATGACTTTTTTGATTAGCAGATAACATAAGTAGTGCTCGCTCCACTCCCAAGTCATCTGTCATGGACACATCCCGTCCTCCGTCTGTGGAAGGGGTGCAGTCCATGACTACCAACCGCCCCATCCCCAGCCCGGGTATGCACCTGAGTTCCCCTCCACCATCAGTCACACCCACCAAGGCCCAGTCTCCAGCCCCTCTGGCTTACGACCACCACCACCACTCCAGCAACGGCCATGGCAAACATGATGCGGTGGTGGACATGGATGTTGTTGCTAGGGGTGGAGGGAGAGGGATGGGGGATGTCACTCTTGTTGCTAAGGAAGATGTTGAG
This sequence comes from Heliocidaris tuberculata, assembly GCA_025618425.1. NCBI lineage: Eukaryota > Metazoa > Echinodermata > Echinoidea > Camarodonta > Echinometridae > Heliocidaris > Heliocidaris tuberculata. The sequence continues at coordinate 40,240,250 of CM046841.1, forward strand.
ATGCAGCAAGCAGTGAGCGGGGGAGAGGAGGAGACACAAACTTCGGGAATAGAAGACGGCCCGCCGATGGTTATTCTTTCCGGATCTGTGTTTAACCTACTGCACAAGAAAGAATGCGAGGTAAGCCATCTCTTCCATACTACACAATGTAATATGTATATGTAGTACTTCTTGGTGATCCAAAGTACAGCTAAAAGAAATTATCAAAAATCTAAATTACATCTGTAGCAAGGCAGTCAGTTCAATTTTATCATTATCACTTAACATCAAATTGATTACTGCTTCTACATGTAGTCAATCAGATAATACCTTCTATTTGACTTTCCTATTGTGATGATGTATATTTAAAGCAAATTTTTAAAAGCATATTATTTTGTGAATCATGCACACAATTTTAATTCCTGTTCCTTATCTCTGCATATTTTCCAAAGCTCATGGAGCCACTCTTCATTACAGTTTATGCTTCATTTACATTTGCCCGGGCGCCGTACAATAAATTGGTCTACGATTTTACGAGCGACTTTTGGGGCATCATAGATGGCTATGGACTGTGTTTGTGTTCACATTATCTAAGAGCATTGTGTTATTTCTTAAATTGGCCCTCATGGGCAGGCTAGGGCAAATCCGTACAGAGGCTTCTCGGAGATTGTATGGAAATCTTGCAATTTTAGTGCAGTTGCCTTGCAGTCTCCACAGCCTCTGCGCAGGATCGTACGGAGCCCATGTGCAAATTTTTTTTCCCCGTCTCAAGGCGGCTGCATGGCAATGGTGCAGGAGCTGTAGGGTTGCTGCGGGATGACTGCTTAATATCTCGGGTAGTGCACGGGCAGCGAGTGGCAACCTTGTGATAGCTGTGCGATGGCCTTGCGAATGTCCCACGAGTCTACAATCTCCATACGATTTTTATTTGCCCCCATTTTCCCTGAAAAATCGTGCGTTTGCTGCACAATCGGCACTAGGCCTCCCTATGATGCCTTTGCAGGGATTGTGCAGTGCCACCTACGACATGTCTGGGTCTATGGGCATACAATTTTTTCAAATTTGTATAACTTCCCGCGAAACTAAATCGTAGAGGCCGCGGCGCCTGTGAATCCGTACGAAAATCTCACGGCCGCCTCCTGCCTCCATATGGAGGCTGCTTGGAAAAAGGGATATGGGCAGGGTACGGGCTTCGTAAATGTAAATGTAAACTAGGCATTAGCAATATACAAGAGGTCATTTGATTTCATTTTGTGATATTGATACATGTATTGTACAATGTACATAATCATCATGCAGAGTTGCAGACAAATGAAACGCAGCAATATTAACTACAGATCTGAATAGAAAGACCGCCCAAGGGAGACACAATGTGGTCTTTACAGGCAGGCGATCTTTATGTACATTTTCTCTCTACTATATGTTTCAATGAGAAATACTTTTGCAAGAGAAACAAAACATGTGATGTTTGCGACACATTGTCTTTCTGTATAGATGGTCTGTAAAGTAGGTTTGAGTGTACATAGTTCAAACAATGAATTCAAGTATGGGTTGTCTTTGTTACTCCTTTCTTTCCACACAGCAGTCACCTGCCATAGCTGCCCTCTCCCCAAGCCCAGACACGTCATGGTCTGGCACCCTCAGACCCGTACTGACAGAGAACACTGGGCCAGTCAAGAGCACTTTCTACCGCAAGTGGACGGAGCCCAAACCCCATCACTACGACTATGAGAGGAGCGAGGATTCTGCCAACTATCATCCTAGGAGGCTACTCCTCTATGGTCCACCTCAGGTAAATCAAACCGGTGACCCGGCTCTTCGCTTTAATTCGCCTATACATGTAAATCATTTTTAATATTCCATTTTTGCAGAAAAAAAATTAACAGCAGCTAGTTATTGCTAGTATCTTGTTATCTATCAAATAAAATCAGAAAAATCTGGCTAGAAGTTTTGGGGGCATACGAAAACTGAATATGGACTTAAAGACCCTGTCTGTGATGGCTTGATGTGATGAAACTCATGTATTTGGTCTCTGTTTCAATACCAGGTGGGCAAGACTGGAGCATACCTTCACTTTGCCCGCGTCCTCCTGCGTATGCTGATCAGACTTCAAGAAGTAGAAGTCTTTGACGAACGCGACCTTGACATCCCTCCAGCAGTGGAAGGCATCATGTACAATCCAGAGAATGAGGAGGTCGTGGATGGTGTCGTCAGGCGAAATGGATTCGATAGTCAACTTCGTGAAGGCAGATACAAGGGACATAGTCCCATTTGGCAACCCGGCATGAAACAGCAAGGTACATATACAAGTCGGGGTTTTTCCTTGATATTTCCTATGTTTTTTTGTAAATTTCAAGGAGTGTAATATCATGAAAAAATAATCAATTTAAGAAGTAAAAATAAAGGTGTATTTTCATTTGATTTTTCCGGCATAGGCAGCACCTACATGACTGTATTCTCATCTGTGCAGGAGACTCCCTTAATGTATAGATTTATTACATAACAGTAGCATGAGTAATAAGAAACTTTCGGAAATTAAATACACAACAGACTTACTCGATGAATAACAAGAATAAAAAAAGCAAAGACATCTGAAAGCCTTATTAATCTTCAAGAATGTTTTTGAACAACAACATACTATTGCAGTTGTATATAGGCCTACATCAATACATGGATATTGTTGACATAACAGAGAGATATAAGATTTAGACATAAATATGATGCAGTAGGTAAGCGGATTAAAACATAGTAGTAGTGCAAGAGCTAGTGTTTGGTACTGATCAAAATAATACCTGAAACGTCACCCCTATTCAAGCATATATTTCTTCTTTTTTTTTTGTTCTATGAAGTGTTTTCTGCGCTGGATCCAAGGAAAGATCAGAAGAGACAAACTACGTCCATGAGACTGACCAAATACAGCGCTCATAATGCCTTCCATCATTGTGATCAGTGTCAGCATTACAAGTATTTAACAGCCACAGAGGTAAGTAGACTTCCCACTTGGAGTTGTATGAATGTACCTTGATTTATCCCCTTCTGTGCCATAGGCAGAAAATCCTGCCCAAGATTATGAATATTGGACTTATTGTTTGGATGAAAAGTAGTTTTTTTGTTTGTCCTGTGGTAAGAACAGGTGTATATATTTGAAAGATTATTACCATAGAAGATATATAAATCCAAAAGGCGCACAGTAAGAGGGCATGTGTTTTGTCGTTTTTAATGGCCTGTTTTCTGCAAAGATTTAAATCCGTTTCTGGATCTAAAGTCAAGTTTCAACAAAGGAACTTAGACTAGTTTTCCTTTTGTTAAACATGACTTTACTGTAGATGAAGTGTCAGGTTTAGCTGAATTAGAAGAATACCATCTAATGTTTATTTGAGGTATGCCAGATTAGGTTTTGCTGGGGGTCATGTGCCCCCCTTCTCTCCCCCCTCTCCCTGATCAGCCAATAATCCCAATACACTTTGATATTTCACTCAGCTGTTAGTTCATACATTTGTAGCTCATTAGAGATACAGTATAATACTTTAATTGTTTACAAATATTACAAAATCTTATAACATATCAAATCCTCCATGTTTTTCTACAGGATAGAGAAACAAAGGCATAGACTTCCCAATCAAATTTTGATATTTCACTCAACCGTTGTTAGTTTATACATGTAGCTCATTGAAGTTACTGTGTAATGCATTAAGTGTTTACAAATATTACAGATCCTTATTACGAGTCACATGTTTTATGTTTCAGCAGGCTCGAGAAACGAAGGCATACAGTGTACAGCTGAATACCAGGTGTTATGGGGAGGTGGAGATGCAGTTTGTGATCCCAGCGCAGCAGGAGAAACACTTTGTATTCGTTCAGCAGAGTGGCCAGCTCTCTAGCATGGTCTTACCAAGTAAACAAGAACAGGTAATGAATGATAATAGTAAATAATGATAAGCCATTCTTGTATACTGCATATGACATGGTCTTAACGACTAAACACAGGTAATGATAATAACAATGATAAAAAATAATGATAATAAACAATTCATATATACCACATAATATATTATATCACTATGTGCTTCCTAAGGATCTAGATATTATTATCCTAGCTTTAGCTCTGACAGCCACTATCAGTGCATGGTGTGTCCTCAGGCCATAGTTTGACTTTTAGATACTGGGCTTGAAGGTTAAATGTACATTGTACTTGCATGCTGTCACTGTGCTTTTGTCACCACAGGGTCCCAACGCAGTAAAGACACCAATATTCATGCCGTCGTTTGGCCGCCAGGAGCAAGCCTTGATTAACCTGTACCACACCATGGAGGGCAGCAAACATGTCCACATCATCGTCTGCAAGCAGAAGGATGCCCTGGCTTATGAGAAGCAATGGCCAAATCACGTTCTCCTCATCCTACCCTCTGTGGCCAATGAAGCTGGGCCAGGTAGGCTAGTCAATTTCCGATGGTTTGATTTAGAATAATGAAGTTTGGAAGTAGGCAGTCTAATTGCTCAAATAATGTCATATCACTATACATTATTCTTTTCCTGTCATGCAAAATAAAATTACTGTCAAAGAGTAATAGCACATACATGTAGCAACGATGCACATACATGATCATGTAAAGCATAGGAAATGCACATAGATGTACATGTACATGTAGGTGGAACCTTAAGGTAGAGCACACTACATCATTGCAGCAGCCGCAGATCACTTTCACTGTAAAATTTGTTTGACTTTTCATGTCCAGGTGCAGCCAAGTACTTCATCAAGGAGCTAGCGTCCAGGAACCTGGAGCTTGAGAAGAACCGTCAGAGCAAGCTAGGCCTGCAGCCTGATATCGTCTGGCCTTTCATTGCTCTCATGGAGGACAACTGCGTGACTTGGAGGTTAAAGTCCTGCAGTGCTTCTGAACACCATGAGTGAGTAACTAGTGGCTATAAAGTGTCATGGGTTGACTTGCCTATTTATCACATGTAATATCACGCTGATGGACGATGGCTCCCTTTAAAGGGATGGCGTTGTCGGGCTGCTAGGGGGTGCCTTTGAAAATCTCACTGGACACTGACATGTTGCATAAATGCCGTACGAACCAGCCTTGTAATGATAATTATGGCACTGCCCAGCGAGATTCTTGACCAGTACCAGATACAGCCCCACAACACTATCACTTTAAAGGGGAAGTTCACCCCGAAGATTACTTGAGTTTAAAAATGCAGAAAAAATAAAGAAAAATATTGGTGAAAGTTTGGTTAAAGAATAACAGAGTTATGGACTTTTGAAGTTTTGATTTTGTGACGTCACATGCGAGCAGCTCCTCCATTATGTAATGTGATAAATATTCCATAAAATACAATTTTCTCAGAAAATTTAGAATATTTTCGTCTGTGCATTTGATATATTGTCAGAAATGTTATTCAATACTAGATTCTGAAAAGAAACAATATTAATTTATCGTGGAACGTAAAAAAAAATGCGAATATATGGAATATTTATTACATGACCAATGGGCAGCTGCTCGCATGTGACGTCACGAATCCAAAACTTTAAATACTCATAACTCTTTTATTTAATTTATTAACCTTCGCCAATATTTTTCTTTATTTTTTCTGCATTTTTTAAACTCAAGTAATCTCCAGGGTGAACTTCCCCTTTAAAGATAATCCAGTGTTGATGATTGAATTATTATTCAGGAGAAAAAATCTTAAAATTGGTTCTGCATTGTTTATCATTTAAAAAAAAGGGTTGTTTTAACCGACAAAAGATAAACAAAACAACAAATATATTCTCTCAGATATTTCCACTGAAATTCATTGCGTGGATAGAACATCAGCATATCTTGCATATGTGTCTTTTGATACAAGTGGATCAATATGAGAACATACATGTCTTTAACAAGTTTCATTCCAATTTTCTTTTTGCTACCTAAGCCCTGAAACACAATGATAAGTTAGCGATTGATTACCATATTGCAATTGACCGTTACGTTCAATCAGTCAATTTATTTGTACAATCAAACAATCAGTTGTGAAATTGATTGCTGAGCTTTGTGTTACAGGGCCCAGAACTAGATATTGTCTAGTATAATTACATGTTTGTGTAGCTTGTTCTGGTAGAGAATCATTCAATTTAAAAAATTTTCAGGAGCGACAAGGTTGTGCCTCTCAAGACCATTTTAGAGACAATAGAAGGCATCCGGGACATAGAGACGTACACTGCCCTTGGTGTTCAGCAATGGAACAGCCAATCAGCAACCAGCGTTTCCTCATCGATGACCATGGCGACCCCGACATCAGAGTGTCACCTCTTCAACATGATTTTCCTCAATGTAGACAGGGCAAGGAACGTGGACTATGGCTTCAACAGGTGAGTGGAGCAAGGGAGAGAAAGCTATATATATATATATATATATATATATATATATATATATATATATATATATAAATATATATATATATATATATATAAGCATTGGGAGGGACATGCAGAGAGACGAAGAAGGAGGAAAGAGAAACGCAGAGAGGGACACACTAGCAGAGAGAGATGCAGAGAGATAGAGGAGAGAGAGGGAGAGAGAATGGGAAGAGAGGAAAAACAGATTAAAACAGATAGAGGGAGAGAGAGAGATGGAATGACAGGGAGGGGGGGGGGGTGAATTGTAAGATATAAGATGGAGAAGGGAGGCAGACAGATGGAGAGAAGGAGATATATAGAGGGAGAGAAAGAGAAAGGGAAAGAGAGAGAGTGACATATGATAGCTATATGTAAGACCACCTTTGGCACGACACAATAAACAAATGTTCATTTACTGTACTTGGCATTATGACATGAGCAAGTGGAATTGTTAATGTCAATTAACGGTTAAGGTCTTAAGTGCATGTATGGTATTAGTTGCTATGAACAAATCACTGGCCCAGCTTTTTACCAGATATATCAATTCCAATTATGACATTTTTTATCCTTCAGATTTTTCAATGAGGATATCGATTTCAACTTGAAGCTTGCATCAGAAGGTTACACCCTGGTTCGCCTGGACTACTTGTCCGTCATGGTGAAGTCCATTGAGGCAAACAACCTGGCCCATTTTGCCCCCAAGCCCCACCCGATGGCCACTCCCCACCACAAGAAGCCTCCATCCCACCACACCATCAACCCCTCCAGCTACGTCCGTGCCCCTGATTCGGAGGAGCTGATACCCCTGGCGGCCCCGCCTCAGTTCCTGATGGAGCGCTTTCTGGAGAGGATGAGCGAAAAGCGCATCTTCCCATCGGCAGTCGATAACCTTGAGAGTTCTGTGCTGGCCGTTGATTGCTATTTCAACCTAGGCCCCCGAATAGCAGGTAGGTAGACTCCAGTGGCATTGAATCCGACATGTATCTTTTAGGATTTTAATTAGATTTAGACTGCAACTATCTTGAGAATACAACATGCTGAATATGTTTGAAAACCTGCTCATTTTGAAATCGATATTTGAGGACAGTTTGCCTTTTGACACTGATTTGTTTCATATGGCATAGAAGGGTTTACATAAACAAGGGTTAAAATTATTGATGGATTAGTTCTTCAAAATTTTTTTTTTAAAGATTTAAGAGGAATTTCATTGATTTCCAAGAGTGTCATACATGTAACAAATTGTTGAATTTTGATATCTGCCTTGCATAATGATGTTCAGATGGACAAATAAATAGCCAGGCATAGAAAGGTTTTCAAATATATAATGCTATTATTAAGATTTCTATGACTGAATACTCCCATTTACGAAAGCGTATGGCCATACACTTTAGTCTAACATTGAGTCTATGGGGGGAAAATGAGTCTGGCATTTCCGGTCACTTGCATATGTTTACTTTTGTGAAGCACATGATGATTTTAAAGTGTTTTTTTTTTCCTGGGCTTCATTTTTACACCATATTACATACACTGATAGCATGTAAGGCTAGGCAGCTCAGATTTTATCAAGCCTAAACAAAGTTACCAAATCACTTTAATGTAATTAATTGTTGGTTGTGATTGTGCCCAATCAAAGATAAATATGTTACGATCCAAAATCCACAAAAGATAAGAACCGAACAAAAGATATTATATTTTAGATGATATGTGGTTTCTCTTTAATATTTACACCAAAAATTCATTATGACATAATATAAAAGAATTACAAGTTTAAATTATAACTACATTACATATACTTAATCTAGCAAAGACTTACAATTTCTCAGCTGGGAAACTTGTAATCCACAGAATATGATTGCAAAGTATGAGTCCATAATGTTCTTGAAGTGTAGAGTAATCCACAATTATAAATCCCAATAGTTAATCCAAATGGTATGGTGTCCAACTGATAAAAGAAGATTCCAGAAGATCTAGCCGAAGAATGTCCAAGATAATTCAGGAAGTCATTGATGCCGACGATGATGGCGAAGACAATGTTGATAATGATGTCGTACACGATGTCGAACATGATGTTGAACACGATGTTCAATACGATGTCAAGAATGATGTCCAAGATTCAGTCCAAGATGAGGTCCAAGACGATCTCCACGGTTGATATCATTATCATCAGTATCAGATGGTGATAACTGAGAATTTATGCAATATATGCTCCACGATGTAGTCAGGATATAAAATCTGAAATTTCTGTGCAAGCTCCCAGCTTATATATAATCTCAACCCTTAAATAGAATTTTCTACCTTCTGCTACAACATTCATGAAGGTTTGGAACTTTCTTGTTAGTTCCACATACTTCTAGTTGTAACAAACAAAAGAAGGGGATTCCAATGAGCTATTTATAGACTCATTGCAATGTTTCACTCTTACTAAGAAGTTCATGCAAAGGTCAGGTAAACAACATGTTCTAGCATGTAATTGCATTGTTACTAGCATACAGTACATGTAATGATCTAGAATGATCTTCCTCTACTGGATGTGCATTATTTAATCTGTAATTAATGATTCTTTCACTGTTACAGAGTACACTGACTTTTACATGTACATCTGAACAATGATTTCTCTTCTAGAAATTTCTATGTTCATAAATACATAAAGAAAACTGGAAAATAACTTCCTTCCAGAAGATTCCTCAATTATATAACAAATATATTTCCACTACTTATTTATTTCATCATGTTATAACTATATTGGTCAAATAAAATTCATTACACAACTAAAAGTGTTTGCTACTGAACACGCTTTTGCCCGTGTGGTAAATATTTATTTTACGCAATATTGGGGAAAACACTTATATGAATATTCATGAATTTTAAGTAGCCTATGGTTTTGGGTGGCCCGATTTACTAACTGTCACCAAATGCATAAAAAATTATAAGGGGTATATAAGAGCTTGCACTAGATTGTAATATCTGTCGGCGCTATCATTCAAAATATCTGCACCAGCTATTTTGAATGACACGCCGCAAAAAAAAAAAAAAAAATAAAAAAATTAAAGTGTTTTTTTTTTTCCCTGGGCTTCATTTTTACACCATATTACATACACTGATAGCATGTAAGGCTAGGCAGCTCAGATTTTATCAAGCCTAAACAAAGTTACCAAATCACTTTAATGTAATTAATGGTTGGTTGTGATTGTTCCCAATCAAAGATAAATATGTTACGATCCAAAATCCACAAAAGATAAGAACCGAACAAAAGATATTATATTTTAGATGATATGTGGTTTCTCTTTAATATTTACACCAAAAATTCATTATGACATAATATAAAAGAATTACAAGTTTAAATTATAACTACATTACATATACTTAATCTAGCAAAGACTTACAATTTCTCAGCTGGGAAACTTGTAATCCACAGAATATGAATGCAAGGTATGAGTCCCGAATGTTCTAGAAGTGTAGAGTAATCCACAATTATAAATCCCAATAGTTAATCCAAATGGTATGATGTCCAACTGGTAAAAGAAGATTCCAGAAGATCGAGCCAAAGAATGTCCAAGATAATTCAGGAAGTCATCGATGCCGACCATGATGTCGAAGATGATGTCGTACACGATGTCGAACACGATGTTGAACACGATGTTGAACACGATGTTCAATACGATGTCAAGAATGATGTCTAAGATGAGGTCCAAGACGATCTCCACGGTTGATATCATTATCATCAATATCAGATGGTGATATCTGAGAATTTATGCAATATATGCTCCACGATGTAGTCAGGATATAGATTCTGAAATTTCTGTGCAAGCTCCCAGCTTATATAATCTCAACCCTTAAATAGAATTTTCTACCTTCTGCTACAACATTCATGAAGGTTTGGAACTTTCTTGTTAGTTCCACATACTTCTAGTTGTAACAAACAAAAGAAGGGGATTCCAATGAGCTATTTATAGACTCATTGCAATGTTTCACTCTTACTAAGAAGTTCATGCAAAGGTCAGGTAAACAACATGTTCTAGCATGTAATTGCATTGTTACTAGCATACAGTACATGTAATGATCTAGAGTGATCTTCCTCTACTGGATGTGCATTATTTAATCTGTAATTAATGATTCTTTCACTGTTACAGAGTACACTGACTTTTACATGTACATCTGAACAATGATTTCTCTTCTAGAAATTTCTATGTTCATTAATACATAAAGACAACTGGAAAATAACTTCCTTCCAGAAGATTCCTCAATTATATAACAAATATATTTCCACTACTTATTTATTTCATCATGTTATAACTATATTGGTCAAATAAAATTCATTACACAACTAAAAATGTTTGCTACTGAACACGCTTTTGCCCGTGTGGTAAATATTTATTTTACGCAATATTGGGGAAAACACTTATATGAATATTCATGAATTTTAAGTAGCTGATGGTTTTGGGTGGCCCGATTTACTAACTGTCACCAAATGCATAAAAAATTATAAGGGGTATATAAGAGCTTGCACTAGATTGAAATATCTGTCGGCGCTATCATTCAAAATATCTGCACCAGCTATTTTGAATGACACGCCGCAAAAAAAAAAAAAAAAAAAAAAAAATTAAAGTGTTTTTTTTTTTCCTGGGCTTCATTTTTACACCATATTACATACAATGATAGCATGCAAGGCTAGGCAGCTCAGATTTTATCAAGCCTAAACAAAGTTACCAAATCACTTTAATGTAATTAATGGTTGGTTGTGATTGTGCCCAATCAAAGATAAATATGTTACGATCCAAAATCCACAAAAGATAAGAAACGAACAAAAGATATTATATTTTAGATGATATGTGGTTTCTCTTTATTATTTACACAAAAAATTCATTATGACATAATATAAAAGAATTACAAGTTTAAATTATAACTACATTACATATACTTAATCTAGCAAAGACTTACAATTTCTCAGCTGGGAAACTTGTAATCCACAGAATATGAATGCAAGGTGTGAGTCCCGAATGTTGTAGAAGTGTAGAGTAATCCACAATTATAAATCCCAATAGTTAATCCAAATGGTATGATGTCCAACTGGTAAAAGAAGATTCCAGAAGATCTAGCCGAAGAATGTCCAAGATAATTCAGGAAGTCATCGATGCCGACGATAATGTCGAAGACAATGTTGATAATGATGTCGTACACGATGTCGAACATGATGTTGAACACGATGTTCAATACGATGTCAAGAATGATGTCCAAGATTCAGTCCAAGATGAGGTCCAAGACGATCTCCACGGTTGATATCATTATCATCAGTATCAGATGGTGATAACTGAGAATTTATGCAATATATGCTCCACGATGTAGTCAGGATATAAAATCTGAAATTTCTGTGCAAGCTCCCAGCTTATATATAATCTCAACCCTTAAATAGAATTTTCTACCTTCTGCTACAACATTCATGAAGGTTTGGAACTTTCTTGTTAGTTCCACATACTTCTAGTTGTAACAAACAAAAGAAGGGGATTCCAATGAGCTATTTATAGACTCATTGCAATGTTTCACTCTTACTAAGAAGTTCATGCGAAGGTCAGGTAAACAACATGTTCTAGCATGTAATTGCATTGTTACTAGCATACAGTACATGTAATGATCTAGAATGATCTTCCTCTACTGGATGTGCATTATTTAATCTGTAATTAATGATTCTTTCACTGTTACAGAGTACACTGACTTTTACATGTACATCTGAACAATGATTTCTCTTCTAGAAATTTCTATGTTCATAAATACATAAAGACAACTGGAAAATAACTTCCTTCCAGAAGATTCCTCAATTATATAACAAATATATTTCCACTACTTATTTATTTCATCATGTTATAACTATATTGGTCAAATAAAATTCATTACACAACTAAAAATGTTTGCTACTGAACACGCTTTTGCCCGTGTGGTAAATATTTATTTTACGCAATATTGGGGAAAACACTTATATGAATATTCATGAATTTTAAGTAGCTGATGGTTTTGGGTGGCCCGATTTACTAACTGTCACCAAATGCATAAAAAATTATAAGGGGTATATAAGAGCTTGCACTAGATTGAAATATCTGTCGGCGCTATCATTCAAAATATCTGCACCAGCTATTTTGAATGACACGCCGCAAAAAAAAAAAATAAAATAAAAAAATTAAAGTGTTTTTTTTTTTCCTGGGCTTCATTTTTACACCATATTACATACAATGATAGCATGCAAGGCTAGGCAGCTCAGATTTTATCAAGCCTAAACAAAGTTACCAAATCACTTTAATGTAATTAATGGTTGGTTGTGATTGTGCCCAATCAAAGATAAATATGTTACGATCCAAAATCCACAAAAGATAAGAAACGAACAAAAGATATTATATTTTAGATGATATGTGGTTTCTCTTTATTATTTACACAAAAAATTCATTATGACATAATATAAAAGAATTACAAGTTTAAATTATAACTACATTACATATACTTAATCTAGCAAAGACTTACAATTTCTCAGCTGGGAAACTTGTAATCCACAGAATATGAATGCAAGGTGTGAGTCCCGAATGTTGTAGAAGTGTAGAGTAATCCACAATTATAAATCCCAATAGTTAATCCAAATGGCATGATGTCCAACTGGTAAAAGAAGATTCCAGAAGATCTAGCCGAAGAATGTCCAAGATAATTCAGGAAGTCATCGATGCCGACGATAATGTCGAAGACAATGTTGATAATGATGTCGTACACGATGTCGAACATGATGTTGAACACGATGTTCAATACGATGTCAAGAATGATGTCCAAGATTCAGTCCAAGATGAGGTCCAAGACGATCTCCACGGTTGATATCATTATCATCAGTATCAGATGGTGATAACTGAGAATTTATGCAATATATGCTCCACGATGTAGTCAGGATATAAAATCTGAAATTTCTGTGCAAGCTCCCAGCTTATATATAATCTCAACCCTTAAATAGAATTTTCTACCTTCTGCTACAACATTCATGAAGGTTTGGAACTTTCTTGTTAGTTCCACATACTTCTAGTTGTAACAAACAAAAGAAGGGGATTCCAATGAGCTATTTATAGACTCATTGCAATGTTTCACTCTTACTAAGAAGTTCATGCAAAGGTCAGGTAAACAACATGTTCTAGCATGTAACTGCATTGATACTAGCATACAGTACATGAGACATAATGTAATGATCTAGAATGATCTTCCTCTACTGGATGTGCATTATTTAATCTGTAATTAATGATTCTTTCACTGTTACAGAGTACACTGACTTTTACATGTACATCTGAACAATGATTTCTCTTCTAGAAATTTCTATGTTCATAAATACATAAAGACAACTGGAAAATAACTTCCTTCCAGAAGATTCCTCAATTATATAACAAATATATTTCCACTACTTATTTATTTCATCATGTTATAACTATATTGGTCAAATAAAAGTCATTACACAACTAAAAGTGTTTGCTACTGAACACGCTTTTGCCCGTGTGGTAAATATTTATTTTACGCAATATTGGGGAAAACACTTATATGAATATTCATGAATTTTAAGTAGCCTATGGTTTTGGGTGGGCCGATTTACTAACTGTCACCAAATGCATAAAAAATTATAAGGGGTATATAAGAGCTTGCACTAGATTGAAATATCTGTCGGCGCTATCATTCAAAATATCTGCACCAGCTATTTTGAATGACACGCCGCAAAAAAAAAAAAAAAAAAAAAAAAATTAAAGTGTTTTTTTTTTTCCTGGGCTTCATTTTTACACCATATTACATACACTGATAGCATGTAAGGCTAGGCAGCTCAGATTTTATCAAGCCTAAACAAAGTTAAAAAATCACTTTAATGTAATTAATGGTTGGTTGTGATTGTGCCCAATCAAAGATAAATATGTTACGATCCAAAATCCACAAAAGATAAGAACCGAACAAAAGATATTATATTTTAGATGATATGTGGTTTCTCTTTATTATTTACACAAAAAATTCATTATGACATAATATAAAAGAATTACAAGTTTAAATTATAACTACATTACATATACTTAATCTAGCAAGGACTTACAATTTCTCAGCTGGGAAACTTGTAATCCACAGAATATGAATGCAAGGTGTGAGTCCCGAATGTTCTAGAAGTGTAGAGTAATCCACAATTATAAATCCCAATAGTTAATCCAAATGGTATGATGTCCAACTGGTAAAAGAAGATTCCAGAAGATCTAGCCGAAGAATGTCCAAGATAATTCAGGAAGTCATCGATGCAGACCATGATGTCGAAGATGATGTCGATAATGATGTCGTACACGATGTTGAACACGATGTTGAACACGATGTTCAATACGATGTCAAGAATGATGTCCAAGATTCAGTCCAAGATGAGGTCCAAGACGATCTCCACGGTTGATATCATTATCATCAATATCAGATGGTGATAACTGAGAATTTATGCAATATATGCTCCACGATGTAGTCAGGATATAGATTCTGAAATTTCTGTGCAAGCTCCCAGCTTATATAATCTCAACCCTTAAATAGAATTTTCTACCTTCTGCTACAACATTCATGAAGGTTTGGAACTTTCTTGTTAGTTCCACATACTTCTAGTTGTTACAAACAAAAGAAGGGGATTCCAATGAGCTATTTATAGACTCATTGCAATGTTTCACTCTTACTAAGAAGTTCATGCAAAGGTCAGGTAAACAACATGTTCTAGCATGTAATTGCATTGTTACTAGCATACAGTACATGAGACATAATGTAATGATCTAGAATGATCTTCCTCTACTGGATGTGCATTATTTCATCTGTAATTAATGATTCTTTCACTGTTACAGAGTACACTGACTTTTACATCTGAACAATGATTTCTCTTCTAGAAATTTCTATGTTCATAAATACATAAAGACAACTGGAAAATAACTTCCTTCCAGAAGATTCCTCAATTATATAACAAATATATTTCCACTACTTATTTATTTCATCATGTTATAACTATATTGGTCAACTAAAAGTCATTACACAACTAAAAATGTTTGCACTGAACACGTTTTTGCCCGTGTGGTAAATATTTATTTTACGCAATATTGGGGAAAACACTTATATGAATATTCATGAATTTTAAGTAGCCTATGGTTTTGGGTGGGCCGATTTACTGTCACCAAATGCATAAAAAATTATAAGGGGTATATACATGTAAGAGCTTGCACTAGATTGAAATATCTGTCGGCGCTATGATTCAAAATATCTGCACCAGCTATTTTGAATGACACACCGCAAAAAAAAAAAAAAAAAAAAAAAAATTAAAGTGTTTTTTTTTTTCCTGGGCTTCATTTTTACACCATATATATTACATACACTGATAGCATGTAAGGCTAGGCAGCTCAGATTTTATCAAGCCTCTACAAAGTTACCAAATCACTTTAACCCTTTCAGGAAGGAATTATTTGAGGGGCTAAATTGATCACATTTTGTTCTCAAATTGGCAACAATATTTTTCTTTTCATGTTGCATGGTTCTCATAAAATGTAATGTTTTTGAAAACAACATACATGGTTGATAACTTCATCGAAAAGTTGAAAAATTGTCAGTTTTGACAAAAAAATAATGATTTTGAACCTCTCACTTTGTTGCCAATTTAAGGATATTTTTAAAGCTGATAATCCTTTAAAAAAATTCCTGGCATCAAATGCAAAATGGTCGTGCAACAAATATGGACCCAGTATGTATAGAGACCTTTACCCTTTCTACTCATGCACCTGGTAAATTTTTTAGGGCTCTGAATCATAAGTTATTAAGCCAAACCACTTTATGTGGTCACTTGTCTTGAAAGGATTAAGGAGATTTCCTTTCTTGAAAGATTTTAATTTTGTTTTCAAAATTGCCTGTCCTTTTTCCAGTGCATTTTGTGTCGTCCAGTCAGCAGCCATCCCAGGACGTGATTGAGAATACTCGGTTCAGTGGTCTCCTTCTCTACATGTGTCATTCCACCCTGGAACGGGAATTCCTCAAGCATTTCAAGTTTATCAATGGTATTAATTCTCACTTTCAAATCATCTTGGTTTGTCTTTATTCATACATGTACTTGACCCTTTTAAATCACAATCCACTATTTGTACTACATGCAAAGAACATGTATTTTGTAGCATGTTTGTCTACAAACATTGGACTCTTTAGGTAGCTGAACTAATCACTAATGGTTATAAAGACAAACATGCTTTAGCGACCACCTGTATAGAAAGACCACCTGTCTATAAAGACCACAATTTTTGTTTTCCTTGAAAAGTGTTTCTCATTGAAATGTGTATTGAAGGAACCTGCTCTTAAGGACGTTTATCAATTATGTTTGTGCGCACCTCAGCTGCGCATCCTGGCTGGTTGTGTTACGTCATCACAACACCGGGAGAGTATTGCGCGCAGTTAAGACAATGGATACGCACATTAAACACAGTGCTTAATAATGGGTTCGCAAGTGTGCGCAGTAACAAGAACCCGGTAAAAATAGATGAAATCAGTAATTCTGTACCTGTGAAAAATATACCAGATATTGGCTGAAAGATAACATTCGATGCCCCCTCATGAATTTTCTATAGGTAAAGTTAGTCGTATAGGAAAGATGAAAGATAGATGTAATTTGGAATTCATAGTCATGGTCATCTACCTCCCATTTTTAGTACAATGCCTTAGCACAAAAAGAGAGCTGGAGAAAGAAAGTCAAATATATGCCCAAGAATCATTTGTCTATGCCATATGATTGTCTAATGATCATTATCCCTACAGTCAAAGACATGAGCAAATAGAATAATGATTAATATCTTTCAAAACGACTTACAATTTCCTTCTTTTTTATACAGTGGTTCGAAAGTGTACGTAAAATATAGACAATTATAGCCTATGTCGTTACCGTGATTATTATGTTTGAAATACTAAAAACTAACTATACTGAAATTCTTCATAGGACTATTAATTAGTGAGGGGGCGTAGAGACCGAGCGAAAAAAGTTGCTTTCACGATATTGAAATTTGCATTCAAGAGAAACTTTACACACACAGGCAGGTCACAGTTTACTTGGAATTGTGACTTACATAACATTAAAGATATAGTTATATATTATGTATAATTATATAGATAATAATCTTGCGATGGGTTGGGAACCAAACAAGGAAAGCCTCTGGGCCCTGCCCCACACATACAGTGTTAATAAACACTGCATTTATTGAAATGCGAGGGATCGTAGCTATCGATTTAGAAACTTAGATTATTATTGTTAAACTGCAAAATGATTGATGTCATATAACATCTTTTGGATTTGTGAGGGGGAGAATAAAAACGACATTTTTCATTCTTTTCAGGCACAGAGAAACCTGCCACGCCCATGCGCTTAGGGGCCTTGTAATAGAAGAGATATTGTAAAGTCAAATAATCAATGTTGCTATTGATGTGACTGGGAGTGTAGTGACCGAGAGAAAATAGGGAATGCAGAGGCATTTTAAATTAGAGCAAACGTTGGCAAATAAAGCTTTTTTTTTACATTGTTTAACATTAAAATCATTTTTCTTGTCTTGCGAGAGGCCCCTCCGAAGGGACAGAACAGATTATTGCAAGCAAGAAAATTAAGATTATTGCGTTTTGAAACCTTGCATTTCACATCACTAGAAAATTATTCATTATACCCCTTTCCGCCCAGTCCCTTGATAGTAGGAAAAATCTGTCACCCCGCTTTTGTTGCCACTGGTAGACAGTATTAATATTTGAGATACATTGCTCCTATCTGCATGTAGGGGAGCGGAGCGACCATGCTTGCGATACTTCGCCTTTTGGAGCACTAGAAAGCTGATCGCAATACTTCAAGCTTTATTATCTTGAGTGTGTGTGTGTGTGTGTGTGTGGGGAGGGGTAGGGGCAAAATATAGAATATAA
Source organism: Heliocidaris tuberculata (assembly GCA_025618425.1). Classification (NCBI taxonomy): domain Eukaryota; kingdom Metazoa; phylum Echinodermata; class Echinoidea; order Camarodonta; family Echinometridae; genus Heliocidaris; species Heliocidaris tuberculata. The sequence continues at coordinate 40,258,545 of CM046841.1, forward strand.
AGGGTTTCTAAATGTTAAGAAACATTGCGTTTATTAATTATAGTAGGGACCGTCATGACAGAGTGCGATAAAAAAAAAGAAGAAAATTGAATACTGGAGGTTTGCACAAGTATTAGATCACTCACAAGGCAGCTTAGTAATGCGAAATCAATTAAGTTGTTATTTTTTTCTTGCGAGGGAATCGGGGAGGGGGTTGCCCCCTTTTTTTGAATGATTGGTCGGGGAAATCCCCCCCTCAAAAAAAAATTATAATAAATAAAAAAAAAAAAAAAAAAATAATAATAATAATAATGTCAGTTACATGTCTGATAATAGGCAATCGAGCAAGTTCTGAGAGTAAAGTTAGTAGCAATATTTCCGACGAGAATTTGTAAGTTTAAGACTCTCCGCCACACGGGGGCACTGCCAGCACAAAAACCAGTACATGGACCCCCTTTTTGCAAAGTCTCTCCTCCTTTCGGTATACTTTTCTCTTCAAATCTGGAAGCTTTGGTGAGAATGACATGGATTTTGAATGTACAGCAGAGTTATTTTGCACCCATCCCATTCCTAGACAGGTTCCCAGCCAGCCATGCGCAGTTTTTGCGAGTTTTACGAGTTTTTGACTTTTTCTGCCAACTAAGGGCGCTGCTAGCATAAAGACGAGTCCATAGACCCATTTTTTTAAACCTTCTTCTTCTGCAGTATATAAATCTCTAAAAATCTGGAAAAATTTACGAATCTGACATGGATTTTGAATGTACAGTAGAGTTTTTTTCCAACCCATCCCATTCCCAGGCAGGTTCCCAGACAGCCATCTGCAGTTTTTGCGAGTTTTGCAAGTTTTTGACTTTTTCTGCCAACTGGGGGCGCTGCTAGCACTAAAACGAGTGCATGGACCCCCATTTTTTAAACCTTCTTCTTCTGCAGTATATAATTCTCTACAAATCTGGAAAAATTTACGAATCTGACATGGATTTTGAATGTACAGTACAGTTTTTTTCCAACCCATCCCATTCCCAGGCAGATTCCCAGCCAGCCATCTGCAGTTTTTGCGAGTTTTGCGAGTTTTTGACTTTTTCCGCCGACTGGGGGTGCTACTAGCACAAAAACGAGTGCATGGACCCCCATTTTTTAAACCTTCTTCTTCTGCAGTATATAATTCTCTACAAATCTGGAAAATTTTACGAATCTGACATGGATTTTGAATGTACAGTACAGTTTTTTTCGAACCCATTCCATTCCTTCGACAGGTTCTCAGCCAGTTCTTACGAGTTTGCTAGTTTTTGACTTTTTCCGCCACCTGAGGGCGCTTCCAGCACAAAAACGAGTGCATGGACCCCAATTTTTAAAACTTTCTCCTTCTGCAGTATATAATTTTCTACAAATCTGGAAAAATTTACGAATCTGACATGGATTTTGAATGTACAGTAGAGTTTATTCGAACCCATCCCATTCCTAAACAGGTTCTCAGCCAGTTCTTACGAGTTTTGCGAGTTTTTGACTTTTTCCGCCACCTGAGGGCGCTTCCAGCACAAAAACGAGTGCATGGACCCCAATTTTTTAAACTTTCTCCTTCTGCAGTATATAATTTTCTACAAATCTGGAAAAATTTACGAATCTGACATGGATTTTGAATGTACAGTAGAGTTTATTCGAACCCATCCCATTCCTAAACAGGTTCTCAGCCAGTTCTTACGAATTTTGCAAGTTTTTGACTTTTTCCGCCAAATGAGGGCGCTGCTAGCATAAAAACGAGTGCATTGACCCCATTTTAAAAACTTTTTTCTCCTTCAGTATACTTTTCTCTACAAATCTGGAATGTTTGACGAATATGACATGGATTTTGACAGAATAATGGGGATTTGTATATGACATTGGGAATTCTGAGGCCTACACGTATCAATGGCCAAAAACCTGCGATGACGTCATTCTACCTGACACCCAATCATGGCACAGTTCATTGTCCCATAGAAAAAAAGTAAGCACATGGACCTATAAGTTTCTATGTGTATTTGGGCTTCTCATGGACCAAAGTAACTGCATGCAAAGTTTGGTGAAAATGACTTGGATTTGACTTTAACTGTGGAACGTCCTTAAAGACCACCTGCTCATAAAGACTGTAATTTCTTGTCTCCCTTGAGCAATTTTTGATATGCCCAATTTTGACTGTATGATTGTTCTTTTCTATTCACCAGGTGCCCGTCTGTGCCTGATCAGTTCGGACCGGAACTCCCTGAGACGTCAGGTGGTCCAACTAGACCTGGAAGAGCAATGGCGGTTCAGACTGCGTGACGAGTTCCAGACGGCCAATGTAGCCCAGGACCAACCTCTCTTTATGCTGACAGGACGGCATGAGGAGGAACGTTCTTAAGATACAGTCCAACTTGACATAGTCACCACCTCTATATAAAGAACATCAGGTTTGTCCTATGAATGATTATCCATGTATAGTCAAACAACCTCTATATGAAGGACACTTTGCTCCCATGTCAGGTTGTACACTGTACTGTGTCGGTACACATGCATGACATGGGTTTTTTTTTTTTTTAAATAGAAACTCTCTGTGAGGATAGAGTGTGCCATTTGTGTTTTTTTAAAGGCTGAGAATTCAGAAAATTAATACTAAGTACTGAATTTGTGCAGAAATATCTCTTGTTTATATACATGTATGTATCGTTCGATGATATTGGATATTTTGCAATGTTCGATATTCGAATTCGTAGAGCTCAAATACTGACCAAATCATCTTGAAATCCTTAAAGGAGAATGAAACCCTGGGGGAAAATCATTTTAATGAAAAGAGAGGATAGATAAAAGCAATTTAAATAAGGTTCCATCAAAATTGGTTAAGAAATGAGAAAGTTATGCAAGTTTGAAAAGTCTCAATTTTCTTTCTATGGCGATCCTCAAATTGGCAATGTTGCTTCAAAATGACAGGTTTAGTAGGACAACTCTCCATATGTTTTGTACACAAAATTTCATATTTTCCCCATTATCTCTCAAAGTGCAGCTTGTCTCCTTATCTCAAGATATTTCATGGAGAAATGTATATGACACAACATATGTTGAGTTCACAGAAAGACAAGCATCATCTTTAGAGATAATGGAGAAAATGTGAAATTTTGTGAAGAAAACACATGGAGAGTTGTCCTACTCTACCTGTCACTTTGAAGCAACATTGCCAATTTGAGGATCGCCATAGAAAGTAAATTGAGACTTTTCAAACTTTCATAACCTTCTCATTTCTTAACCGATTTTGATGGAACTTTTTAAAAATTGCTTCTCTCTATCCTTTCTTTTTATTAAAATGGATTTTCCCGCAGGGTTTCATTCCCCTTTAAATTAAGAAATTTGTAAGAAAGGTTTGGTCAGTGAGTCTTTTTCACATCACTGAGATTTTCTGACCTCAAGTTTTTTTTGTTTTTAAAAATATTTTTTAATTACCAGTAGTAGCATCATAGTATTTTACTAATATATCAGTGATGTATTCACACTGAAAACCAGAATTGTACAGAGTACATTTTAGTTTCTTACGGGATAACATTTTTGTAAGAGAATTATTGCGCAGTCTGACTGCTCACAGAGCATAAAATGTTCTCTAATAAAAATAAATGCTGTAGGCAGTTTTTCTTTGCCTCGTAGATTAGTTTGGACAATTTTTTCTGTGGTGTATTTGTACTGTGCATGCATGTTATGATGGCATTTGTGCAAGATACAATTTGTACATAATTTTGAATATTGCTTGTTCAATTTTTTTCTTCTTTGCATGTATCTATCAATACAAATTTTACCTCATTTGTTTTTCTTGTATTCCTTTACTATTTGCAGGGAGTTTTTAGTGTATTAAGTTTCAATTATATTTATTTTATTTAATCACAGGCTGTTTTACGGAAAGGCCATGAAACAGAAACTCCAGAGCTTAATGGCGTTCAATTTAAGGGTCATATAGTTCAAATAATTAAGCCAGAGGTGTGTATACATACATGTTTTGAGCAAGAATTTCGTTTTTATTCCTCTAATGCTTAATTATATCTGATCTTCTAGAGAGCATGTGTGCAAAAAATCTCATAAAAATTCAAGCCATTACAATGTAACTTTCAAAAGAAAAGACAGCTTTGTCATTTTGACATTGCAAAAACAACTGTGTCCCTCTGTGCACTCATTCATTTTACACACAGTTTGGGATTTTTGACACGAAGGAGTCTAGTCTAGTGAATAAAATTACTAAAACAAGGCCCTTTTTCTCAGTATTTTTTTTAGCTTTTAGCTGATGAGGTACTTACATGCACTTGTCTGTTAGGTAGCTTAGCAAAACGTCGTGGCACATAAGAACGCGGGAATGACGCATAGAGGAAAACTGCAAGTTTTATAGAATAAAATCATGATTTTGAGCAAATTTGTCATATGCGTTTTTCTCGCGTTCTTACGTGCCACAATGTTTCGCTAAGCTACCTTAGACAAATGAGATTAGGCTTCTCCTATTTTGTGACATTTGATCTCTCCCAAAGCCCCCTGGTATTGCAACAATATTGGCCATTATTATTCCTATGGAGGATTTTAGAATTGACATTCAAGTGTTATTGTGCTGAGACACTTCATAAACCTAGACCCACTTCAAAATTTTGTTGAACCCAACCAATATTCTTTACCGAGGAAGCGTAATATTAAGAATATTGGGAGCATAGCCTGGCGTGTATGCATTAACAATGAAGAGGCCTTCAAACACGCAAGGCAAGAAAATGGATATGCACATTGAGATCCACATATTTTTGTTTGCTAACTAAAATATGGAATGACGTTTCCTCCAGCTATTTTGTGCGAAAGAATGCACAATGTCACATCTCCTACTGCGTGTGCTTAATGCTGATGTGTGTACTTGGTTCATGTGACATGCTAAGCATGCAAATTGAAGAAAGCTCCTTACAACTTGGATGTCTCATGAAAGCTTTTCGGATTTATTCAAATCATGTTCGACTTTCAAACTACAGAATTGCAGATCTTTGGGGGACTAGTTACATGTTTGAAAGACAGTGATCAATTTTGCAAGAGTTGTATAAACACTGATTTTACAACCATGAAGATTTTTTTATGATTAGTAGACTTCAGTAAAAAAAAAAGAAGGCAATTTCCAAAGCAATCCTTGTTATTGTTACTATTTGCCAAACAAAACATACAAAACGTGTATAAGCATATTTCCAATGCATTACTGGTGCTAATATGCCATGATTATAACACTTGACCAAAGCTGCAAAGACATTCTACCTCTTTTAAATTCACTTAATTTGTCACTCAAGTACTCTGGATTTTAAAGGGATTTATACATCTGTATTTTTGTGAACTACGATTTATTTTAATTTGGAAATTAATGAAAACGAGTTAGTAAAAAACAGATTCGTGAATTTCTGCACAAAAGCTGACCAGTAAGAAATTATGAATATTTAGAATGTCTGTCGGAGGTTGTGTAGTATCCGCAGATTGACATCACATGGGTAATTTATGATAGACTTTTGTTCCAGTTCATTTTCCACCAAAAATTGATGACATAATTTACATGTTGATTGAAATACATGAAGCACATTATTGGCACCAGTGTGGTAATTCAAATGTAAGTCCACGGATGTTTGTGTATTGCTGAATTGAAAAGCATGATGATTTTTAGAAGATATTTGCATACTATCGGAAATGAAAATACATATTAATCGTGATAATTGTAATGCTGTTATTACATTTTGCAAGGTCAGTACCCTACCCACCTATATGTATATGTACTGGTACCTTACACTGTTTTTTGGTGCTCCTTTTGCTGGGCATGAATATTACATGTACCTTTATATCCCTGTAGCAAAGCAAAACTTTTAACTCGATTTTAAGTGGATGTACAATTTTTATATATTTTGAAAAGAAAATGTGTGCTAATATATATTTCGAAGGGATTTGTATACTGAAGTCTACTCGGTTTGCCCTTTTGCAAGGACCATAATGCTTGAATTCAAATGAAGTTTGCACATTGTACATCTACCTACACAAATGTATTGTACATGTAGCACATCTGCCTATTCTTATGATATATGATGTTGATAATGTCAAGGTCAGAATTCCCTTTTCCTTTCATTTTAAGTTATTGTGTGCTTCAAGCCAACTATCAGTATTACCATTATAGTACCCTCTAAGGTTTTTTTTTCACCACTTATGTACAAATTTTTTTTGGTATATATTTTAGATTTCTTACTTTCTGTCGCTGTAAAGTGTGGTAGTAGTATATTTTTTTCTTGCCATTTTCCTTTAATGTGCATTTTTTTCTTTACATTATTTGTCTCCATCCTTTTAATATACATAAATTAAATGAACATGTAAATGCTTGAATTTTTTTCAAAGGGGTGAACATAACGTGGTCGCAAGTACATTTTTCAAAGCGTGTTTCTTAAAATTTTGCAGGCGTTGTTAATAATAATCATAATGTGTTATTGAATGTTATTGGTATTTTTACACATTAAAGACAAAAATATTGATGCGCACCATTCAATGTACTGGGCAAGTGACCAAAACTTTGAAAATGTTAATTCAATCATATTGTCAATTGTAGGAGTCAGTCATATGAATTTGGAAATGCTTGCGACTATGCGTGTGTCTTGTGGTGTTTGTTTATTAACAATGAAATCATGATGAATTAAACAATGTAATAATACTTCATCAATCGCTATCTTTTGATTTCACTCCTTTGACTTCCTTTTGTCAAAAAGAGAGAGGGATACATACATTCATGACAGAGAGAAAGAGAAAGAAAGGGAGAGAGATAGGTAGAGAAAAGATAGAGAGAGGAAGAGAAAAAATAGAGATCGAGGGGGTAAGAGAAGAGAAGAGGGAGAGAATGAGAAAGAGAGAGAGATAGAAATAGACAGAGGGAGAGAGAAAGAGAGAGAGGGGAAGGGAAAAAGATAGAGTGAGAGAAAGAGAGAAGAGAATAGGAGAAGGGAAGACACAGAGAAAGAGAGGTAGACAGAGAGAGAGAGAGATAGAAATTACAATAGAGAGAGAAGGGGAATGAGAAAAGGGAGAAGTGATGACAGAGAGAGAGGTAGAGAGAGAGAGAGAGAGGTAGAGAGAGAGAGAGAGAGGGAGAGATGAGAGAGAAAGAGGTATGAGAGCGAAAGAGAGCGAGAAAATCATGAAAAATATGAACACTATAAAAACTATTTTCGAAAAATCAACTCAAGGCAATTTCAATAGCCCTGTCTATCACCTTTAGAAATGTGCGAACATAACAATGACGTATTACGTAATCCGAACCTGATTTCTATGGGCAGTACAATAGGCCTTTGAAATTGCCCTTGAGTTTATTTTTCGAAAGTAGTTTTTATCGTGTTCATGAAGACTATGTACTGTAAAATGGGAGTACAATCTAGCTCTCCATTTCGTATATATTATAGAGAGGAAGGAGAAAAGTTATAATTCCAGCATTTCATAATTTTATGCTAGGAATATGTAGGGTACGGTACTACGGTAATATTGTAATGTAACGAAATTGATTTTGTCTTTGTCTTGACATAAAATGTAGTATAGTTATCTCTAACACCACAAGTTTTCTTCAAATATTTCACGTTTCTACATGTAATTTTTAGATAATTCGATTTAATCTGTAGGATGTGTACTAGTCACTTTGGTGGGATAAGAAACAAACGCAAATTTATGAAAACAAATATTGAAAACAAAAACACTTCTGTCAAATATGCTTACACAAAGTCATTATTCACGCTACGAACGTAGTTGCCGTGAATAAAAGATTCTAATACAATTTATGTATGGAATTATGTACATACAAGGTGATATATTTTTTTAAATCTTAAAACTAACACCTTCAATTCCATCTCATTTTTGAAGTCTGTCTATGAAAATAAAATGAGTTCTTAACATTCTTTTACACCGGCGTACGGGCCCAATTTCGCCGGGGGTGGGGATGCTGACGTTTTTTTCCCCCAGTATCAACTTTCCTGTTTACAGTTTTAATATAGGTTTTCCCCGTCAAATTCGCAAAATTAGCTTTCAAAATCATTTTCAAACGCTCGTATTCATTATTCAAGCGATTTGCTCGTCCCATTTACTCTTTTGGTTCATATTAGCTTTCACTTGTTCAAATTCATTTTTCAGCGTCGAAACATGTGCTGCGAACATCCAACTTAATATATCGTCGTTCAACTTAAAGATGCCAAAGCGTCATTCAAATTCTTTACGACGACTTGGGTGCCGATTCTTGCTTGAGTTTTACTTTCCTTTTCATTAATAGGCAGTCACGTTAGCAGAATGTTCATTCATTTTCAAACGGGTACAAGAAGTACAGAAAATAGCCTGGCTTTGCCTTTTTTATGAATCTAACTTCTTCAATTTTTCGTCATTTAAGCATTCTTATGTTTTCAAATGTTGTTGCAGAATGATGAAGTCATCTAATGATATGGTGTAAAAACAAATTATTGGCACTACCCTTAATTTTTCATATACTGTATCGTTTCAAATGTGTACAGCATATTCAAAGTAACCTTTCACATCATATTGTCTGTCTTTTTTTATTTTGTCTAATCTTATTTTTCAGTTGACCATTCGCTTTGTTATTTCTAAATTTTTGTTTTTGATAAGCACAGTGCCCGCAAAATAGGAGGGGTGCTAACGGGGCTGGAGCAACCCCACTTCTTAGTCAGAAATCGTTCCGCCGCGCTTGCGTTTGTTTATCAACTGTGTTATGTTCCATGATTTTACATTTTTTGTAGAGTACGGTATATATCATTTTTCATAATCATCATAACCTGATCTATGACACTGCAAGAACACAACTTTACATATTGTTTCTATATCTTATCTTGTAAAAACAATTTGAAAATTCGAAGGGAAGGAGTGCATTGTAAAATCCATTGCTTAAATCGCGAACATGCTTGTCTATTGATGAAATCGAATTCCCAAATGTTCGCGATCCGACGCTCCCGTGAAGGTGAATGCTCAGTGGGTAAAATTGTAATTTGTATGCTCATATTCCATCAAAATGCATAATGAAAGTATGCTATCGCTTGCCCTAAAAATCAAATTAAATGCTCATTTTAGGCAACTGAATATTGATCTTGAGGAGCATTCAAATTAAATTGAAATCGAGCGAATATGCATCAATTTGGCTGCTGATTTGATGAATTTGACCGGGAAAACCTATATTTTATTCTAGTGACGATGTAATTTCTTCATCAAACCATACTAAATAAGATAACTACAGAATGACAGTCTAACTTCCTACCGCCCGACCACACGCTGATTCCTATATACATGTACCCCCTTCAAACTTCGTTTGGCGGGGGTATAAAAAAAAAGTAGTAGAATTAGAAAGTCGTCACGACCATAATACATTACAGTTGTAAATACTGAAGAAACACACAAGAGGTATGACAATTATAAGCTTGAGGCTTGAGACGTTGGCGCACCTAAACCATTCAATGTTACATATTTTCCTAAAATGGAGGAATACAAAAATATTAACAGAGTTGACTAATTCATTAACTAGACGTGACGTTATGTACAGTCAGAGGACAAAAAACCCCAAACAAATTATATATATATTTTTTTAAAGAAGGAGAATGAAAGGTAAACAATTAGAATAAGAGAAATTGAGGAGTATCCACTACCTAGCTTAATTACGATGCTATTTACATGCCCATAACGAATGTACAAGTAAAATGGCAATGGTCTACTTTTACAAATGATGAGAAGAACCTTATATGATGGTTGCAACGAACAATGATTGTATTACAGTAATCACACCTTTGAGATAGGCATGCGTTTAACAGCACTGTTAAAGTAAAGTAAGGTCAACAAATTGTGTCAATAGACCGCTTCTGTAAATTTATGCACATAATTCTCTGAGCACCTAGTGACGAGCTATTCCATTAACCTGTTTTTTATAAATGAGCCTCAATGCTTGGAATCCAGTTTGCATACATTATCTGTTGCTATGTCCGGCAAGCCTCCGGCAAGCCTCCGGCAAGCTTTCAGGTCGTCAAGAACAACCTTTGTTTGAAAGGTATGTATAAAATTTGCATACATTACCGAAGCGGTCTATTGGCAATATAAGCATGACAAGGTTGGGGCTGCATGATAATATTGGTAGATTTTCTGGGAAGAAGCGGGGGAGGGGCTGCAGCCCTCCCGGCCTCCGCCTATTAAGCCTATGAACGAACGAAAATACCCGTATTATTTAGGATTGTAAGAATAAAGACGCAAAATCTAGTTCATTATATATGCAAGGGCTGCACAGATCAAGAACATCATTTTGATGAAAGATGAGGATTTCTGAGGGGCGCCACCTACAGTGGGTGTTGGAGTAGGAGCCTTCTGTGGATTTGGAACCACTGAACGGTTGAGTTCAGTGTTTTGTTCTTGACAGTGAGTAGCCTTGTCATAGCCTCTGTAGTCCTCGTCATACCTGGCTCGCGCGAAGCAGAATGCAGCTACCCTGTCACACTCACACAATGCCTGCAGACATTGGGTGTTCACATCAGCGTCTGAGCAAAAGGAGAAGAAAAATACGAGTCCAAACGTTAGACAATATAACCTCTTAAAGAGATTATTATCATTATTAATATTAATATTATTGTTATTATTGTTATTATCATTATCATTATTATCATTATTATTATTATTATTATTATTATTATTATTATTATTATTATTATTATCATTATTATCATTTATTATTATTATCATTATTATAATTATCATCATTTTTTTATTTGGCAAATCAATATACAAATATAATTGACAAAGAAAACAAAATTGTGTAACAATGATAAATATAACAGATAAAATAGGAATATAATAGCATATGTATTTCCAAGCACGCTGCCCCAAGCTGCCTGGAAAAATCACTATGACCATCAGGCCTTTCCTCCCGGCTTAAGAAAGCATATACTCAGGAACACTCAATCTAATTGAGATATAAATTAAATTACAAATGGGTTTAAATGGAATGTAATGAATATGTATACAACTGAAAACTTTGTATGATATTAGAAGATCAGTTCGGATATACGAAATTAATAATGATGGGATATCGCATAATAAGGTCATAATTTCAAGTTATTTTGAATAAGAAAAATGAATGATACGCCTTCATATTTGATTTGATGATTTGGTAACACGAAAACTGCATAAATTTTGGACTATTTTAAAGACGATCACAGTTGTTCCGAAATAACCAGCTTGATTATAAAATACATGTACGTGAGCGAATAGCATATCAAATAATTATGAATCCTTGTGATATATGTGTATGATTCATGTGTATTGCCCCCTTCATTGTAATAATATGTAAGATCAGCTGTGGTACTACATATACAGAGGTGCTTCTCTCTCTCCTTTGTTTGAATTATCTATCTGTGGTTCACTTACGTTTGCAACATTTCTAAGGCAAAGTGCATAAAATTTGTTGAAATGTTACAGTGATTATCTCTTATTTTAGTCCATTTGGCACTCCTATGTAGTCAATAGCGAACCAAGAAAAGTTGCATAAACTTAAGTTTTTTTTTCGATGATTTGTGATCTTATGTGGTCCTAGAACAATTTCAACTTTGTTGCCCAAAGGGCAACCTTGAGCAATTTTCATAATTTGCATAAATCCAAAATGGCGCCATATTGAAACCCAAGTTTTGAACTACATGTCACATACTAGTGTATGATACAGGTATAAGGGGGTTTCGAGGGACGTAGAATTCATTTCTAACGCACTTTTGAAATTTAAGGTCACGTTTAGGTCATAATGGTCAAATAAAAGTCATATTTGTTACATGTATACATGACTGTGCATACGTTAGATTTTAAAATTGTTATAGGTATCCAATGTTTTAAGGAAGGGGCTTTGGGTGTGTAGAACTAATCTCTAAGATCATTCACTCATTAATTGGTCAGAAGGGGTCAATTCAAGGTCAAAGTTGAACTTGATATTATGGACAGTACTTTGTTTAGATATGATTTGTCTTTATGTAGTGCCGAATGCCTTGATGTTATGTTTTCAGTTTAAGTCGAGTTCACAAATTGAAGGTCAGGTCAAAGTTCAGTCTTATTCCTGAGTCACAAAGGTCAAATTCAAATACAGCGTATCTGTCATTTTGAGTTCATTGTCACGGCTTAGAGGATAATATTTGTATTCATAATTATTTCTATCCAAATTGTAGATAATAACGCAGAATCAATCTATGATGATATTCTTCATTCAAAATCATTCAGAATCTCAGTAGCAATCGCTCTTGGTTCCAACAAAGATCATTACCAGTAATACAAGCCAAATGATTTTCCAAGTGCATTACTACATCACCAATAGCCCAGCAAGACTTTCACAGACGTCAGCACTGGCGTATGGGTGGTGGGGGGGGGGGGGGAGGAGGAGGGTGGCGTGGGGTCTGCAGCCCCCCTTCCACGACCAAAAAAGAAAAAAAAAAAGAAAGGAGAAGGAAAGAAAGAAAAGGAAGGGGAGTAAAAAAAAAAGAAACTAGAAAGAAAGAAAGAAAGACAGAAAGAAGAAAGAAAGAAAGATAAAAAGAATATACTTTCATTTTGACATACCCCTGGCTATTCTCTGATTGCAGCAGTATGTCATTTAGAACGTATAAATGGCTGAATTTTCTTAGTATCTCCCCTTCCATAGAAATATATGCATCTTTTGCATGCAAGATATATATTTTTATTACAGTTTTCTTATTATATAGGAGGGGAACTTTCCTCTTATACCCAAACCAGCCCCTTTAAAATTGGCTCTCACACTATCGTGAAATATCTTAAGAAACTTAGGGTAGTAAATAATAATAATAATACATCACACAACTCAGGCTCAGAAGGGCTCTAGAATGCAAACTTTAACTATTCACAATAGAAAAATCCTCTTAAATCACTTCTATTTTAAATTAAAGAAAATCTATAAACAGATATAATAGGCAGAGAGTAATTGCCCCCCGAAATTGAAAGTCACAAAAACATTAATGAAGATTTAAGCTGCCTATATATCCCCATGAGAGAAAACAGGAAAAGAGTGGATATCAAGCTCAGACTTTGATCATTACCTTGTGTGCATAAAAGTGGTCTAAAATGCAAAGTATCAAACCACAAATCGTAAAGTAAAGATTTTACTGTTTTGCGACCACGCAAAATAGAATATTTAATTTAGCATGGGCGTTGGATAAGTGCAACATTTTCATGGTACAGCAAAAAATGCAAAGTCTTATTATTTGTGGGAGGGGCGGGGATGTACCATTCAAAGGATTTATATACGAGTATAGTATTATTGCGTTCCTGGCGCTTTATTAGAAAATACTTCAATTTATTCTTACTGGCGCAGCCCCCTCAATTTTTTTGCGCCACTGGACGTCAGTGCTATGCATAGGTGCTATAGACACCCTGAACTGTAGCACCTCGAGCCATACGAGCTAATATATTAGCAGTAATTCAACATTCAATGGTTTGCAGTATACAAAAACGTAAAGAAACTAGACTGAGATGATTTGAAGCGGCAAAATTCTGAATACATATACTATTCTCTGAGTCCTGACAATGAACTAAAAATGACAGATATTTGAATTTGAGCTTTGTGACCCAGGGATAAGATTGAACTTTGACCTGAACTTCTGTTCGTGAACTCAACTTAAATTGAAAATAATTATAATATTATCAAGGCATTCGGCACCACATACCCGTCAACGACAAATAATATCAAAACAAAGTACTATCCATTATATCAAGGTCAACTTTGACCTTGAATCGACCTCTTCTGACAATGAATGAATGAATGATCTCAGAGATTAGTTCTACACACCCAAAACCCCTTCATTAAAACATTAGACATCTATAACAGTTTAAAAATCTAACGTATGCACGGTCATGTAAACAGGTAACAAATTTGACCTTTATTTGACCTTTATGACCTAAATGTGACCTTGAATTTCAAAAAGTGTGTTAGAAATGAATTCTACATCCCTCGAAACCCTAAATACATATATCATAGACTAGTATGTGACATGTAGTTCAAAAGTTGGGCTTCAATATGGCTACCAGGCGCCATTTTGGATTCATACAAATTATGAAAATTGCTCAAGGTTGCCATTTGGGCAACAAAGCTGAAATTGTTCTAGGACCAAATAAGATCACAAATAAAAAAAAAAAAAAAAAAAACTTCAGTGTACGCAACTTTTCTAGGTTCATGAAATGTCAAGCCGACTATTAACTAACTTTGGCTTGACCTGCATTATCTAAATAAACACATCACAAAAGTAAGTTTCCCCTAAAACAAATCTCTGTCATTTCTGAATCCGGAACCTTTGAGGAAATCTAAATACAGAGACATGTAGCTGTACTTCTCAACTACCTATAATGTGAAATTTAGGGGAAATCATTTGGTCACGCTTCAGTGAGCACGCCCTAAAGTCCAAATAGCCACTTTTTAAAATTCACAAGCCCAATGTCATAAGTTTGATTCAATGATGTCGGAACAAATTTCAAATTTTCAGCATCAAAAGGCATGCAACAAACGTTTTATGTCCTTCCTAACATACTAGATGACTTGTACGCAAAATTTCACGGTTTAGTGAGCACGGGGTGAAAATTGCCAAAACTGCAGTTTTGACATCTTTACCGTGGTAAATTTTATCTTACGCGATTGAATTCATGTTTTGGAAAGGTGTTTTCGACTTTTGCAAACAATATCTATTAATCAAGGTTGAATGAGCACATAATAAAAACAAAAATTACCATATTAAAATTATACAGCAAGTATTGCTTTGATTTTGTGCACTAAAAATCATTCGAATAACATTTATTCATTATGTTTATGACCGGTGTACATGTATCAATGATCCTATGGCCTTTCGCTTCAATGAGCACGTGGGGCTGGACAAGCCCTGTTTACGCTAATGGACTAAAATTCAATTGCTTCATTTGGGTTAACTATCACAAGTCTTCTTGGGGAGTTCGTCTCATTTTATTTTGATAAAAACCCATTGTGTTACGCTTCAGTGAGCACAAGAGATGAGCAAATTATACAAATGAGAAGAAAGTTTATGGTTTTAATTCGCTTTGATCTTCTATTGGATATTAATTTGGCGTTAAGTTCCTGCTTATTGGTGACCTCCTGAAGATATGTCGACAATTTCATGCAATAACTCACCGTGGCATGATCTCAAATCATCAATGAAAAATGACAAATTTCACTTCTGTTAAATATTGATGTCAAGAGGTGACTTGGTGGAATTTATTTTTCATGTGAATATTCTAGCAGCCAGAGTCATAGGCCATTTCACACTTTTTCTGACGTAGCTTTTCAGTACAGGTTATAGGTCAAACAACTATAAGGTCACACCTATACCAGATGAGATGGGTCACAGACTCCTTCAGAAGATGAATCTCTCTTTGTGCTTGACCATAGAAATTAATCTTGAAGGGTTGTCATCTCAGAGGGGAAGTAGGGAGCTCATTAGAAGAAAGTGTCAATAGACAGAAAGACTTTCACCGATACTGAAGGGATCATAGATCCTAGATCAATACAAAATGATACCGGCAAGTCAAACTTTTGGGGAACAAACATTTATTTTTCGAACTCTGGTTTGTCTTCTGAGAGTTAAACTAGGTGGGTTCAGGTAAAAGTTCTTTAACCAATCGTAATTAAGTTTCTTTGAGTAAAATGTACTTTTCTCCAATGAGGGGTCCTGATAGAAAAGTAGAACAATACCGATTGGTCCTTCGTTAAATGTTATAAGGCTGAATAAAACTGGGAAACTTTGGAAAATTAAATCAGATCAGCGTTGTTAATTATTTCGGAAGATTGAGCTGAAGGGGTTCGGCATACGGCCGATATACTGGTCCACCCTGCTTATTCTTCACCGTGGTAGCTAAATGCTACAATTCTAGTTGGAAAATATTTCAGGAAGAGTTTGGTTTTTCACAACTCGAGGAGTTTTGGGCGAAGGTCCAGGGAAACAACGTCCTGGGTATTTCAACTGTTTGTGACACCAACGAAAGTTGTAAGTTTCAATATCGTTTACCTGATTCTTCTAAACATTTAGTTATGTATAGTTTTTGCTTAATCATTTGGAGAAAAGTCAAAAGGGGAGTTTATTATTACAACATGTTTGCTTTTATATGCTTTGACAGTTCACTCTCTACATATTCAATTCTCTAATACATTTAATGGGGAATATATCGCGTGTATATCTGCGATCTTTTGAGATAGTTGATTCAAATATACCCATTTCGGGTTTTATCAAAAGATAGGTAATCAATTATACAATCGTCATCAATTGAATCATAGAGATAGTTAATGTTTTGAGATAATTTTAGTTCCAAATTCTTATGAGGGTTATATTACTCATTCAAATTAACAGTGTTTAGCTTCGTGCTTAAGCTTCGTGCTTAAGCTTCCTGCTAGGATTGGTGTTTAGTTTGGAGTTAAGCTTCGTGCTAAGTTTCGGGATATAGAGATTGGAGGAAGGACAGAGGGGCTGTTCTTCACTTCTTCATTGTAACAGAGGGTCTGGCTGAGCAAAGACTAGACAACTAAGGGACAGGGTCAGGCAAGCTCAAATCAAGACAGATTCGATACAAGATAGATTATATACTCTGTAAAGAATCGCATGCTTTTATTTAAAGGTATTAGATAGTTTTGGGAAGCCCTCAAAAACTTTTCGTGAGATTTCTTTGATTTTACTTAATAAATAGCAGGGTACTAACATAACTAAGATGCTGTGAAGTTTTCTCCTCCTCAAGTGAAATATTTATCGAATTAGAGGTGAAAAGAATGAAAATCCCTGGCCCAAAAAAGAGGGGATGTAAATTCGAACAACGGCCACACACATTACTCACACGAGGATTGCTGTGTTATAGAATACGCTACACATAGTGCGAAGCGCTGGGTTTATTGTGTGGGGAACCTTCGGGTGGATATGGTCTCAGCGTGAGGCAGTGAAAAGCCGTTACCAAGCGTTTCTTACAGATATTTACACTAAAATTTGTTCGAAATCGTGAATGGAATGTTAAATAATCTCGTACATGTGCCTTATGATAAAAGGAGAATAGTATGTGACTATGTTAGATAAGTTTCTTGCCAGTATGATTTTTGCTACCGAAACTGTCTATGAGCTTTAAGGTGATGCAAAGCCATCTTATTTCTGCAAACACTTCGTTTGTGATAATTCTCAAACTTTTTATGTCCATTTGCTCATTCATGCTGTAAAACTGGAAGATTTGAGAGTAACTTAATAAATATTATGTACTCATAATTAAATCTTAATCATTCTTTAGTATTTGCATTTGTTATTTCTTGTCAAAGAAACCTTGATCCTGTCATCAGGTAGAGCTCTGGCCCTACCCTGTGACAATTGAGTCAGCGCAATTTTTCTTGTATACCTTATAAAACATAAATTTTCATTCACTTATGAAAAAAATTAATAAAATTCAATCGACAATACTGGCAATAATGCAAAAACACGACCCTTGTTCTTTCTGTTATATTTTATCATAATTTAGGAACGTACTTTTTGTGAAGTGTTTACTTTTAAACTGGTCTTTAACAAACGTCAGTCATTTTTCGCACATCTGAACCGATTCACTCCCACTGAATGAGAATCGGATGAGAAAATAGTTTTGATTTTTAATTAGGGCAAGAAGGGCGTTAACACAATCACTTTTGGCTCTTCTAGGCTCTCAGTAGCGTATAGGGTCGGATCCAAATTTCGTTAGATAAAGGAATAAAAAGATGGGGGTGGGTGCACAATAAAGTTGTATTTTTTCTTTAGTACATTCAAAGGGTGGGGAGAAGGGGGGGGGGTTGGGGGTGACGGACCAGTTGTGCATCCATAAAACCACCACTGCTTATACAAGCGGATGTTTACTCACTGCATTCTATTTGAGGCTGGGGAGGGTTGTCCGAATTTTGGTTGAATATAGTCAGGCAGTCTTGTGTGGTATATGTGTAGGGAGACAAATACACGTTGCAGGTACCATTCGTGCTGAGGTCTTCATAGCAGTCGTCGTGGGTCTCGCAGCACCTGTGCATAGATGAATATGTACATATTGAAGGTGAATATGATATATACACAGTCTTTATCTGATATATATATATATATATATATATATATATATATATATATAGATATAGATATATATACTAGCTGAAGCAGCCAATGGACATATCATCCACGGGCGCTAGCTGTGCTTATGATTAATCACAGTACCGTACATTTGTCACAATAATCAAGTGAATAAAGAAAAAAGTCGGGTAATGTGTTATTTTTTTACCAAGAAGTATTTACAACATGTGAGTATGATTGTGTTATTCATCCAAATCTTGCATGCATGAGTTCTGAAGAAAATACATTTTCATTTTGATGAAGACTAAATGACGATCAGTCAGACCCAACTCCGGAAAACCGAGCACAGGTATATACTCCGAAAACGGCGTATGAATATAGAGCCCTCATCGTTCAGTGCGAGGCATTGTGTACAAAAGGCATGGGGGAAATCTTGCAAAGTCAACCTGCCACCGATATATATATATATATATATTAAAAATAATGCTGCGTGTCAATTATCTTCAAAATCTTTGAATGATTCGTCATATGAAATGACTTTCAAATGACAAATATTTGAAATAAATATATCCGCAGCGTTATTTTTGAAAAATATGTTATCAACAGCAGGTCGACATTGCACGATTTTCCCGATGCCTTATGTACACACTGTCTCGCACTGAACGATAAGTGCTCTATATTTATCTTGCTCCATACGCCGTTTTCAGAGTATATACCTGTGCTCGGTTTTCCGGAGTTGGGTCTGACTGACGATTGTTTTACTTTATGAATGACTGAATAGTGATATTTATTTATGTTACGTCGGCCCTGTGGCCTGTGGATGACACACGATCTCATTTACACCTGGGCGGGATTCTCGCACACAGAGCATGGATATAATTATGTTCGAATAATATCCATGAATAGAGCTAGAGTGAGCGATTTGATCTTGCCATGTTTCTGTGGTTTAATACTCAGAGAAATTAAGGCCGTAAAAACATAACATGCATGATTAGCGGTACGTCCCTTGTAAAGGATGCAAAAATTAGAAAAAAATGAATTTATTTTCATTTTCTTTTCAGGGGGATTATGGCCCCCTTATAAGTCTTGGGAGGACCGACGGATTGACCTTTCCCTACCGTACCCCCTCCCCCACCCCATCGGCCTCCCGTCACCCCCAGCGCGAGGGTTAGTATCCTATACGTATTCATATCATAGTGGAAATATTTTCGAAGGAAATTTTGGTGGGGGGGGGGGGGCTCCTTCTTTACACCGTGGCAACCGATATTCCTAAGTGAAATAAAGAGTCCTAAAATATGAAGTGGCCGAAATCCCCCCCTTTTTTTTTTACATCTAACAGTTACATGTTCCTCCCGGCTTCACCCTGTCTCATTGAACATCAACCCCCGCAAAAAAACAACAAACAAACAAACAAACAAACAAACAAAACAATTGTATCACAGAGAGAATTAAGTTCAACTAAGAAACAGCCCCCACCCTCCCCCCCCCAAAAAAAAAAACACACCAACAAACAAACAAACAAAAAAACCTTGACAGTTCAATTTATAAAGTAATGGAATGCTTACAAAAACCAAACTTCCAAAGGAGCCGAATTTTCACAAATAAAAGGCAGAAAAGTTTACGGGCACGTGAATCGATCCGAATCGATCGCGACGACCGCCCCCCCCCCCCTCCGGATGTCTCATTGAGACCTGTACATCATCCGCGTAAATCACTTGCTGAATTAAAAAGCAGATTGCAGTAGGAGCAGATTTTGATACTCTAAACAGGGAAACCCGTCTATCTCTGATTTTTATACCATTATTAACGGCGATTTTATATCTTGCTTAAGGTATTTTACATCCTATTTGAGGATTACATCATCATCATAGACCTCTTTTTAGCCAAAAAGGAACCGTAAAAGAAATTTAACCTACTTTGGAACACACTGCCGAACTATATCCCCCCCCCCCCCCACCTTCCGCGGATCTATCATCTCTGAATTTTCTACCCTTTTTCTTGATTTTTGCTTTTTTTGATACCTTAAACGCGTAATCCGGGTTATGCGCTTATTGTTGAAAAGGTACCCTTTTTATCCGTTTTCATGTACGTGTACCGGCTTCAATGAGACATGTCCCCACCCACCCCACCCACCAAAGAGCCAGGGGAGGCGCCTATTCGAACACAAAAAAAGACCCCAAATCCTTAGCGTATTATATATAAAGATATATATATATATATATATATATATATATATATATATATATATATATATATATATATATCAGATGAGATAGGAGATAAGCGTTTATGCCATCTACCGAAAATATCTGCGCTGATTACAACTGTTCCTCGAAAGGCATCAGTGTGAGCTCCAATACCATGTATAAAAATATAGGCGCCGCCGCGCCGATATCATGAGACAATTAACGACTACGGTGTTTGTCCACAAAGCGGCGTCGACCGCATTCTGCCCGAAGATCGGCACCGATGGCCGACATCACGAGACCGGCACCGATTCATATGAGATTTATTAGTGCTTCATATTCTACAACCCACCCGTCTAACGCATCGACGGAGGTGCCACTCCCACCTAGTCCACAGTAGCAGCCGTAGCCATTGAAATCGAGGCTCGTGCGATTGGTGGCGCAGTTAATCATGCTACTGAATGACAAGAGATCACGGCGAGACCGACTGAGAACTGGAGAGGCATCGTGCGATGAACCTGTACAGAGAGGGAGGGGGAAAGGGAGAGAGAAAGAAAGTGAGAGAGAGAGAGAGAGAGAGAGAAAGAGAGAGAGAGAGAGTGGGAGGGAGGGAGAGAAGAGAGAGGGGGGGGAGAGAGAAAGAAACAGAGAGGGAGAGAGAGAGAGAGAGAGAGAGAGAGAGAGAGAGAGAAGGGGGATACAAGACATTTAAAAAAAAAGAAGAAAAAGCAAGATGATTACCCTAAACATAATGACAATCTATGATTAAGATATTGGTTAAAAAAAAAACGATACTTAGAAGACCTATCGATATATTGATATTAAAGGTACTTTGTAATATCTCTACCTGAAATTAAATAAAGTCTGCCCAGTCAATTGGACAATCTTTTCAAGGATACAAAAGGAGGGTTTGAGAGTTTCAATGCGAAATAAAAAAAAAATAAAAAAAATGTAATGTTCAGCGGGTGCGATTCAAAGTTGACAGCTGAAAACCGTAGTGCATCGGTGGCAATTATATTATTACAAAATTCATTAATTCATGAAGTAAAATTTTTATTGATTACAAGTAATGTTACCATATGTCTTCAGTAATAAGATCTTTAAGGAGAATTAAACATGTAAACCGCAATAATAAAGTTGGCCCAAGTTGACCAGCTACTCAAAATATCCCATTTATCAGTTTATTTTTCTTTATTTTTGTTTGCGATGGAACAGATATTTATTTCCCTATTATAGGTAACACACTTTTATAAATTATGTCCTCCGTTGAATCAAATCCACGTGAATACAAAAACAACAAATAAATTATTTCATGCATGCATGACATCACGCATCGTAAAAAATTACCAATCGGAGGTTTCTATACAATTAGTGATTTTAGCTTTAAACAGTCACATCTTTCTTATTATTTGTATGATCAAACTATCACTGGCCTGTTTCACTCGTGTTTATCTATTTCCACTTACATGGTCAACTTTTCAATGAAAAAAAAAAAACTCACCTAAATTATCGGCCCAAGTTAGGCAAGTCAACATGATGAGAAAGACGGATGTGAATATATTCCTGTCCATTCTTCGCTGTATCCGTTTTCCAAGTTATAGACTGAGAAGGTCAAAAACGGTTAGTCAGGTTAAGCTATCGCTGTTTATAGATGCCCCGAAAAAGCTGTTAAATGTTTAATTCCAGTCAGTTTAGTACAGTTCAGGTCACATTTTTATTCCACTTTGATAGACATACAGCCAGGGGCGGCGCTACAGGGGGGGGGGGGGCATACAGTTATAATAAATGGTGATGCACATATTTTCCCTCACAATATTTCACAAAGTAACGAGATAAACTAATGAATATAGATCTACAGGCCCTCTACATACAGCTGTCGTGTTGTGGGGATCGTGATCGAGTTTGTTTCTGTCATTGAATAAGTGATCCTTGCTCATTCACCAAACAGCAGTATAAATTATGAGTCAGTGTAAATTCGATTGCAGGATCATGTAGATTTATTGTTGTCACCAACACATACATTTCCAGCAGTATACGACGAATATAGTCTTATAAATATATCGCGTAGAAGTCGAGCATGACTCCTCTCTCTGATGGTCAGTCTAGGATCTCCTTCCTGTTTGGGGTTCTTCTCTTATATTGTACATATCAAAAGTATTAGGCATGGGGGTGTGGCCAATTGGGTCAGCAGTGCAATGTGCCTGGAAAGATTTGGGGGTAGAGGGTCGGGTCCGCTCGCTATTCATAGGAACCGCAGAAGCGGATCTAGAGGGGGGTTGGGGGGGGGGGGGGGTTGGGGGGTTGCAACCCCCCCCCCCAAAAAAAAAAAATCCGGGGACCATTTTTTTTTTTTTTATCTTATCTTTTTTTTTAAACTTGTAATTTTATTTTATTCTATTTATGTATTTATTTTATTTTTTATTATTATTCTGCCAGTCCATCATATTCGACTGAGATTTGCCAGTGAGTATCAGTGACAAGCTGTTCATAATAAAAGTATTAGGCTGACAGTGCTTATTCCAAGGTCCCCAATTCTTTGTATCTGTGTTGTCAACTGGCCTTACATTGCAGGAAAATGCAACTAAATTTTACAAATTTTCATGGGGGGGTTAATTTGGCAATGACCTCTATACCAAAAATAGTGGTGTTTTAGATGCAAGAAAACGCCATTTTCACACACAGATTTTCAAAAATTCTCCCCACACCCTCCCCCCCTCGCTCGCTCCGCTCGCTCGGGCTAGGTCGCTACGCTCCCTCGCATACCGCCCCCAACCCCCCCCTTTATAAAAAGCTAGATCCGCCCCTGGAACCGCTATTCATAGAAAAACGCTATTCATTTAACACGCGCTATGAATAGCGGTCCTTATGAGTAGTTATGAATAGTGGTCCTTATGAATGGATGTCCTTATGAATAGCGAGGAAATTTGTCTATGGTTTGCTCGCTATTCGGAAGGACTGCTATTCGTACAAAACCGCTATTCATATAGTCACGCGTTATGGATAGCGGTCCTTATGACTAGCGAGGTTACCTCGACAGGGTAGGGGGCAGGGAGAGGTGGTGGTATCTGAAAATGTTTACATTTTTACAGTCAGGAAGTGGTCTGGGCGGAAGCGATAAGGGGAGATCAGGTGGCCTGATGGATGGGTATTGAGCGTGGGAACAAGGGGGAAAGGGCTTGTAGTGATTGCTACTACACGTTACGATTCTAGGACAACTACCCCCTGGACAACTACCCCCTGGACAACTACCCCCTAGGACAATTACCCCCCAGGACAACTACCCCGCAGGACAACTACCCCAGGACAACTACCCCCAGGGCAATTACCCACCGGACAGCTACCCCAGGACAACTACCCCCAGGACAACTACCCCAGGACAATTACCCCCCGGATAATTACCCCCCAGGAAGAATTACCCCCCCCATAAAATGACAATTACCCCGATAGCCCCCCCCCCCCGGAACAAAGTTTTAGCACCCCCCCCCCGGACAGCTACTCCATGGACAATTACCCCCCGAACAATTAACTACCTAAGAATCCGGGGGGGGGGGGGTTAGCTGTCCGGGGGTAATTGTCCAGGGGGTAGTTGTCCGGGGGTAGTTATCCTGGGGGGTAATTGTCCAGCGTTTAGTTGTCTGGGGGGTAGTTGTCCTGGAGTTAATTTTCCTGGGGTTAATTGTCCTGGGGCTAATTGTCCTAGGGGGGTAGTTGTCCGGGAGGTAATTGTCCAGGGGGTAGTTGTCCGGATACGCTACACAACATCCCCTTTTGTTAGAAAATGTGGCTCTCCCATACCGTATTTGTTTGAAAAGTAATCTTGACTCAATATATTTGTCACAAGCATTTCATTTTTTGTTCTGACAGCAAAATTCTAAAATTTGTGTGAATTATACAAAGAAGAAATCCTTACAGGGAAAAGATGACTTATGACTATTTTGTACATGTAGGTAAATTCATGAAGGAAAAGGAGAGAAATAATAGTGTGAAATTACTCATTTCAACCTTGTGATGGCGGTATTGCTATTTTGGTAATAGATGAGTTAGACTATTTTTTTCTTAATTCTATGTGTTCTGCCACTTGATCAAGAGAGGGCGATAATTCATTAAATTCAGAGCTAATTGAATGTATGTATATAGCTCTGATTAAATTCTTGTAACAGGTGGGGAAAAACACTTCACATTCCAAGACCCACCCAAGGGTGATTGTGTGTGTAGTGTACCCTATTGCTGTACAGAGTGAGTGGGCTCATTTTAGCTAGTTTGCTCTTTGAGTGAGGTTGTGTTCTGAGGAGCCAGCAAGCAATGACCCTCAGTTTGTGTTAATTCTGGAGGAGATTCCTACCCACCATGTTGGTGAGTTTAGTAAATTTTCTACCAAGTTTTATTTCAGTGCTAAAACCAGAAACTTGAATGTATAAAAATGCGATTTTCAACATGAATTTTTTAAACAAGAGTTTGTGCATGTCAAAAACTTTGAAAGAAAAATTAATGGTTGTTTTAAAGCCAGTCAGCTATACATGTACATGTTATGCTGTGAAGTTCTGATTATTTGTGAAGGCTTTTAATTCAGTCATTTATTAAAGTGATATTTAAGATAATATGAGTAGTTCAATATTGCTCAGATTGATGTGAATTTATGCTTACTTTTAATATATGGCTAGTAAGAATTTCACAGACAAATTAATAAAGTTTAGATATTTGTCTGTACTAGTTAATTAATAAGGTGGACAAATACTAAAGAATAAATTACTGTAAATAATATGATCTGTGAGAAAGTTGATTAATAAAATAAGGATATGCATTTTTGGATAATGGGAATTTATTCAATTTGTAAAAGGGTCCTTTGGTCAGGGAGCTGTTGTCACTGGGACAGCACCTCGAATATGGAGCTACTGCTACAAAGGCTTGAGTAATTTGATTTCCTGAACCATGGCGGTGAAGCTTTTATCTTCAGAATTTGTATCCTGAGTTTCCATCTTGAGTTTCCAGTTGGACTCTGAAACGTCACGCAACTTCGTATCGATGACCACGCCTACTCTTCAATGACGATGGTCATCCAAGATTTCGCCAGCTATTTGGTACACCTTCAACCGTTCGAGGACTCGCGATAGCACCACGTCGTTGACAGCGACAGGGCCCTGTCGTCAATCCTCATCGACAGAACTTTCAGTGGACTGAATCCATTTAAACAGGGAAGTCCTTTAATTCATGACCCTTTAATAATAACTATCAGTAACCAAATGATGAATTCTTACAATTCATTATAATACAATTCATTATAATTAATTCTGCATATGAGAAATGTTGTTCGATCTGTAATAGAGTTGTGAATATCTGACAATAATTTTCACAGCAACCAGTTAAAACATAAATTCTTTTGAATGAGAAGTTTTGATTATTTGATTGAATGCTCTTTGAACCAAATTTGATACAGTTGTAATAAACAGCTTGAAACCTTAAAATTCATTTGTACAGTGCAATTACTTTCGTGTACTTTGACCATGTCATAGCTCTCTTCACTATAAAAAAGGATGCTTGGGGTATGTGAGGTCGTCTATGTGGTTTTGGGTATTGGTAGCCAAAACATTAGTTTAAACGAAAACCCAAGTTTGATCCTGACAATATTCAAATGGATAGATTTTCACTCATAACACGATAAAAACTACTTTCGAAAAATAAACTCAAGGGCAATTTCAAAGGCCCATAGAAATCAGGTTCGGATTACGTAATACGTCATTGTAATGTTCGCACATTTCTAAAGGTGATAGACAGGTGAAATTACCTTGAGTTGATTTTTCGAAAAGTTTTTATCGTGTTTCATAAGGAAGTTATAAGTTATTTTCCAAATACATCCTTACAAATGATATCAAAAGTAATCGTATTCTATTCTAGAGCTAATCAGTGCTATTCTATCACAACTCATTTACAAAAATTAATAATACGTACGCTACGAATCTATAATTTTACCTAATTCAAAACGAAATAAATCTGACAAATATATTAAGATTAATAAACATTGATCAAGTCAGTGATTATTTTTCAACTTATAAAATTAGGACCTTATCCTAAATTTTGCCTTTAAAAAGAGTTACCAAGGTAATGTATATTTTATCATACTGAAATTCTTTAATTAATGCCAAAGTCAATGTCTTTTCAAAATCGTTGTTTATTAAAGCAATACAATTTGATCAGTTAGATTTGTCTTAGTTTGTGTAATTACAAATTTACAATATGATCAAAAGAATAGCCTTATTCTGCAACAACATTATATAAATCAATCACTTCGAGCTGCGGGCGTCCTCATCATCTAGGGAAATGTGCGTCTATTTTGTACATATACTTCCAGTTCTGAAGCATATAAAACATAGTATTACGTACTAACCAAATAATCCTATATGAGTTTCACTCCATTTTCCTCGGATAATGTCTTTTTGACGGTCATTTCAAGTATATTCAAACTTGATTTGTATTTACATGTTGATCACAAAGCGTTAAAATACGTACTGTGCACCAAAAATGCCCTCATTAGTATTTCTTTACACATAAGTGTACATCCAGGGTACATTCTCACTAGAAACATTACTTTCCTTAACATGTTAACCTTATGACATTATATTTTCGACTGAATTACACAAGTTATTGCTGAATAACATCTTCCTTGATTATACCATATTTGTAATTCTGTTCAGCAGGGTCAGTGTATAAAAACATACATCACACGATCCACATTAAGCCTTTACGTGTTTACATAATTCTCATTCAATGCTTATTAATTTCTTATTAGAATTTCACGCTTATGATCAATAATGTTTCATGCTTCTGTCAACATTTGGATACATGTCTGATGTTCATGGATATTGGAATAACATTTTTAGAAAATTATTCCTATACATGTAGTTAAACTTTCGTGTCTGCTAATTGCAGTTAAGACATTTATCACTTTCTTCTTTGGAAATTAAACAAAGAAAAGTTCACTGTCACACATAATGTACTGCCTTTCCATTCACTAGCAATGTATCATAGGCAAACTCTAAGGGTCCAGTCATAGAAATGCTTATGAAAATGGTAACATTCACTTCTCTCTTTTCATTTTACCTAGTCAAGTGCCAATTAAGTTTTAAGTATAGTAAGACATTCTAATTGAGACATAGGGTGAATTCAAGTTTGGTGTTGAAAGCTGGTGTTGGTGTTGGGGCAAAACTAGTACCAGCCACAACACCGAACCTGAAATGAAGCTGGTGCTGGGATTGACTTCACTAGGTGTTGAACTATCAATAATGTGATTGGTATTATTTTTATAAACCCGAATTCGGTGTTGGGGCTAGAATCAGCAGCCCAATTCACGCTCTCAACACCAACACCAACACCAACACCAACACCAACACCAACACCAACACCTAACTTGAAATCACCCATATAATTCATTATTCTTTTGTACGTTTTCATTCGGTAGTAAAAGCAAAAAGAATCAGCAAGTTTTAGGTACAACATGGTAATTACAAAAGGAGATACACAACAAAAAACATCCTCTTATGCAGACACTCTTAAGACAGAAAATTTGTTCGACTTACCACAGGGCACATCCATCCAATTAGTACTGTACAAGAATGTATTCAAATTAATATCAAAGGCACAGAGAAATTAAAGAAAGTTATTTGCAGTCTGAAAGATGTCCAAGCAGTACAGTCTTTCATCAGGGGATGGATTTGGTTGTAATTTTATGGGTTGGTCCTTTTGGAACCAGGCTTCACATTTAAAGTTGGTCGTCGATCTCTGCATATTTTATTGCTGTCAATGTCGTAGTTCTCAACGTCATCATCCTTGTATAGTCATCAGTGTTGTCATCAGGGTAGTCATTCATGTAGTCATCGTCGAAGAGTTTCCATCAGGCAGGGGCAGGTCAGGTTCAAACAGGATAGATTGGTGCATAGATCAGCAAAACAAAACTAAGTCGGAAGTTGGCATATTGGTGCAGCAGATCGTGTTCTCTTTAACAGGAGAAATGCCACTACGTTGAAGTCTGCCAAGAGCAATCCTCCATTTTTTGTTCAACGGCAAGGTCTCCATTATCAAAGTCGATGATGAAGATTCAGGTAGATCTCAATCTCTATACTTCGAAGAAAAACGGGTTCTCTATCGTGTTGAGGATCGGATATGTTAGATATATATTTAACTTACCATGCCGTCTAATCAACTTTTATTAGTCGACAAAATAAATTGCGAACTCGACTTCACAAAAAGTTAATGTCTTCATGACGACTTCCTTTGGGAAGTCGACTTGGTAAGATAATTTATGTCGCCATGACGACATGAACTTTTGTGAAGTCAACTTGGCAAGATAACTTATTTCGCCATGTCGACTAATAAAAGTTGATAAGTCGACATGGTAAGTTGAATATCTTTACCTGTCGACATGATATTGATTTTAAGTCAACTTGACAAGATGAAATATCTCGTCATGTCGTCAAGTAGAATGGCACTTTAACGCTTCCGTACGGACCACATCTAGATGATTAGTATTTCTGAGGAATGTATTAAGAAAAGAGCTCTACGAGAGCTGGTATCTCTATGAAATACATATCTGAAGTAATATGATATATTTTGATGTCAGTGTACGTGTACGTTCATAACTGGATAATACTTGGTAACGCATAGGACATGAAAATGACCAAATACCCTGGACTATAGCCCTATTATGAATCATATCCTAAGCCAAATCCTAACCCTTATCATTTTTATAAAAATGGTGGCCCAGAAAGAATGCAACACCTGTTATCTGCAATTTCAGGAACATCACTGACACAATACCAATATTTTATGTTTCATTGTGTAGAAAATTCTTTTGCGAGTAAAATGACACCAAGATCATAAATATTGGGTAAGGGGTTTTGATTCTACGGCTATTTTTGTGAGGCGATGTCATTTCAAAATTGTCTGTTTTTTGTAACGGTAGCAATGCCTGAAGCAAACTATGTATGTGTATGTACCGTATGTCTGACGGCTTCCCATGCAATTTCCGTTTCATTTATGCTGTATTCGTTTTTCGGGCGAGAGCATTCATGAGTTTGTCAACAAAGGCGACTCTGTGGCAAACCATCATACATACATTTCTCGCGGCTTCAAGCATGATATGGGTAGCAAAAGTAGCAAATTTTAAAATGATATTTTCTCACAAAATTAGCTGTAGAATCAAAACGCCCCATCCCAAATTGATGATCTTGGAAAAGAATATTCTACCCAATAAAACAAACAAACAAACAAACAAAAAATAATGATATTGTGTCATGCAATGATGTCATTAAAATTGCAGATACACTAATGAAAACCATTAAGAACCAATCTAGGAATTTAGAAATACAGCCGAATGTTGCCATTTCTTTTCTATTCAATCCTTTGCAAATGCGATTTCAACGCTTAATCCTATACTGAGGGCGGAATATTTAAGAAGAGGCTAATGAAACCGACACGAAGCCTAGCAAAGCAACGAAATTTCTTTTTGTTCAGATGTTGAGAAAAAACGCTATTTACAAACTATATTCTATACTGGGGTATACTGGGGAAATTACGAGATTCTGGAGTAACGTAATTATGCGAGGAAGCTAAGCGACCGAGAGTCAGGAAAATTTTTCGTTTCAAAGCCTTAAAAACTGTATTTCTAATGCATTTAACCTGCGGACTGGGGGCGCGTAATCCTTAATGATCGTAATTTTTCTTCATTTTCTCCTCTTTTTCATTCTCTCTTGTGCATTTTTTTGCACCCCCTTCAAGTGCCACTGGGGGCACGTGCCCCCCTGCCCCCTGTAGATACGCCACTGATTTTATCACACGTTGTTTCGCTAAGTCCTTAACAAAGCCAGAGTTTCGGCAAGAGGTGCAGACCCTGAAAATGCCCTGCTAAGATAATTATAAGTCATTCTGCAACCAACAGGACCAATGCACATAATTATTTTGTATCATTGTTGTTACATTGTGCGTGGAAATAAGGAAGGATTCAGTTCATAACGTGATAAAATATGTGTTTTGTCCTGATTATTTATGCAAGCGTGCGAAGCGAGCGAACGCAACTGAAATTGTGAAAATGATTTTTTAAGTTTCAAACTTTAAAGTCACTTTCTATATTATTGCCCGGGCAAAAAATGAAAATGCCCCCGTTTTCATACATAACTGCGAGGGAGCGAAGCTCCCGAGCGGTAGATTTTTCTGTGCATTTTAAGCCGCACAATAGAAATTTCTTATGCATTTTACCTACAGAAAAAAATCGTAAGGGAGCATTGCATCGAGCGATATATTTCGAGTTTTGAACATTGATAAACGGTTTTCTATTCACTTCTTCCTCGATGAGGGGCAAATCATTAACGAAAATCCAGGAGAAATAGAGTCGAGGAATTCAGCCATACAACCTAAAGTACATTTCTTTTAAACGTAGAACCTTTGAAAATATTATTTTGTACACTTTACACAAAAAAATTAAAGAAAGTTATTTGCAGTCTGAAAGATGTCCAAGCAATACAGTCTTTCATCAGGGGATGGATTTGGTTGTAATTTTATGAGTTGGTCCTTTTGGAACCAGGCTTCACATTTAAAGTTGGTCGTCGATCTCTGCATATTTTATTACTGTCAATGTCGTCGTTCTCAACGTCATCATCCTTGTATAGTCATCAGTGTTGTTATCAGGGTAGTCATTTATGTAGTCATCGTCGAAGAGTTTCCATCAGACAGGGGCAGGTCAGGTTCAAACAGGATAGATTGGTGCATAGATCAGCAAAACAAAACTCGGAAGTTGGCATATTGGTGCAGCAGATCGTGTTCTTTTTAACAGGAGAAATGCCAGTACGTTGAAGTCTGCCAAGAGCAATCCTCCATCCCCAGGGGGGGGGGGGGGGGGGCACTCGAATTATATTTTGACGGGGGTGTGCCTCACGAATCCCCGAAAAGGGGGTCTAAGGAACTGACTTCAAGGTGTAAAATACGGGGTCTTGGGAACTATGATCTATTGGGCAGAGTGAAAAACAGGGTCTAGGGAACTACAAAACTAACCTCGCTTTATCGGCGGTACACCTTCGCTATCGCAGGATCTCGGGACGGGCCGCGCCGGGGGCCGCGCCCGCGCCGTGTAGCGCTAGTAGCTAGCTAGCTGGAGCAGTTTTCAAGGCTCGCGCGACGAAAGGGCCTAGGGCGCGAGACCAGGTCGAGCGACCACTGCCTCCGCCACGCTCCCGGCCGCATGCGAACGGATATGTTTCATAACGGAGGTCTTCAGAGCGGGAATGAGCGGCTCCTGAGCGGAACTGAGTATCTAGAGAACGGAAATTGGGGTCTGAAAAAGGGGGTCATCAAAGCGGCACGTCCCCGTACCACCAATATACGTGAGTGCCCCCCCCCCCCGGCCTCCATCTTTTGTTCAACGGCAAAGTCTCCATTATCAAAGTCGATGATGAAGATTCCGGTAGATCTCAATCTCTATACTTCGAAGAAAAAAGGGTTCTCTATCGTGTTGAGGATCGGATATGTTAGATATATATTTAACTTACCATGTTGTCTAATCAACTTTTATTAGTCGACAAAATAAATTATCTTGCGAACTCGACTTCACAAAAAGTTAATGTCTTCATGACGACTTCCTTTGGGAAGTCGACTTGGTAAGATAATTCATGTCGCCATGACGACATGAACTTTTGTGAAGTCAACTTGGCAAGATAACTTATTTCGCCATGTCGACTAATAAAAGTTGATAAGTCGACATGGTAAGTTGAATATCTTTACCTGTCGACATGATATAGATTTTAAGTCAACTTGACAAGATGAAATATCTCGTCATGTCGTCAAGTAGAATGGCACTTTAACGCTTCCGTACGGACCACATCTAGAAGATTAGTATTTCTGAGGAATGTATTAAGAAAGTAGCTCTACGAGAGCTGGTATCTCTATGAAATACATGTCTGAAGTAATATGATATATTTTGATGTCAGTGTACGTGTATGTTCATAACTGGATGATACTTGGTAACGCATAGGACATGAACATGACCAAATACCCTGGACTATAGCCCTATTATGAATCATATCCTAAGCCAAATCCTAATCCTTATCATTTTTATAAAAATGGTGGCCCAGAAAGAATGCAACACATGTTATCTGCAATTTCAGGAACATCATTGACACAATACCAATATTTTATGTTTCATTGTGTAGAAAATTCTTTTGCGAGTAAAATGACACCAAGATCATAAATATTGGGTAAGGAGTTTTGATTCTACGGCTATTTTTGTGAGGCGATGCCATTTTCAAAATTGTCTGTTTTTTGTAACGGTAGCAATGCCTGAAGCAAACTATGTATGTATGTATGTATGTATGACGGCTTCCCATACAATTTCCGTTTCATTCATGCTGTATTCGTTTTTCGGGCGAGAGCATTCATGAGATCGTCAACAAAGGCGACCCTGTGGCAAACCATCATACATACATTTCTCGCGGCTTCAAGCATGATATGGGTAGCAAAAGTAGCAAATTTTAAAATGATATTTTCTCACAAAATTAGCTGTAGAATCAAAACGCCCCATCCCAAATTGATGATCTTGGAAAAGAATATTCTACCCAATAAAACAAACAAACAAACAAAAAATAATGATATTGTGTCATGCAATGATGTCATTACAATTGCAGGTACACTAATGAAAACCATTAAGAAACAATCTAGGAATTTAGAAATACAGCCGAATGTTGCCATTTCTTTCCTATTCAATCCTTTGCAAATGCGATTTCAACGCTTAATCCTATACTGAGGGCGGAATATTTAAGAAGAGGCTAATGAAACCGACACGAAGCCTAGTAAAGCAACGAAATTTCTTTTTGTTCAGATGTTGAGAAAAAACGCTATTTACAAACTATATTCTATACTGGGGTATACTGGGGAAATTACGAGATTCTGGAGTAACGTAATTATGCGAGGAAGCTAAGCGACCGAGAGTCAGGAAAATTTTTCGTTTCAAAGCCTTAAAAACTGTATTTCTAATGCATTTAACCTGCGGACTGGGGGCGCGTAATCCTTAATGATCGTAATTTTTCTTCATTTTCTCCTCTTTTTCATTCTCTCTTGTGCATTTTTTTGCACCCCCTTCAAGTGCCACTGGGGGCACGTGCCCCCCTGCCCCCTGTAGATACGCCACTGATTTTATCACACGTTGTTTCGCTAAGTCCTTAACAAAGCCAGAGTTTCGGCAAGAGGTGCAGACCCTGAAAATGCCCTGCTAAGATAATTATAAGTCATTCTGCAACCAACAGGACCAATGCACATAATTATTTTGTATCATTGTTGTTACATTGTGCGTGGAAATAAGGAAGGATTCAGTTCATAACGTGATAAAATATGTGTTTTGTCCTGATTATTTATGCAAGCGTGCGAAGCGAGCGAACGCAACTGAAATTGTGAAAATGATTTTTTAAGTTTCAAACTTTAAAGTCACTTTCTATATTATTGCCCGGGCAAAAAATGAAAATGCCCCCGTTTTCATACATAACTGCGAGGGAGCGAAGCTCCCGAGCGGTAGATTTTTCTGTGCATTTTAAGCCGCACAATAGAAATTTCTTATGCATTTTACCTACAGAAAAAAATCGTAAGGGAGCATTGCATCGAGCGATATATTTCGAGTTTTGAACATTGATAAACGGTTTTCTATTCACTTCTTCCTCGATGAGGGGCAAATCATTAACGAAAATCCAGGAGAAATAGAGTCGAGGAATTCAGCCATACAACCTAAAGTACATTTCTTTTAAACGTAGAACCTTTGAAAATATTATTTTGTACACTTTACACAAAAAAATTAAAGAAAGTTATTTGCAGTCTGAAAGATGTCCAAGCAATACAGTCTTTCATCAGGGGATGGATTTGGTTGTAATTTTATGAGTTGGTCCTTTTGGAACCAGGCTTCACATTTAAAGTTGGTCGTCGATCTCTGCATATTTTATTACTGTCAATGTCGTCGTTCTCAACGTCATCATCCTTGTATAGTCATCAGTGTTGTTATCAGGGTAGTCATTTATGTAGTCATCGTCGAAGAGTTTCCATCAGACAGGGGCAGGTCAGGTTCAAACAGGATAGATTGGTGCATAGATCAGCAAAACAAAACTCGGAAGTTGGCATATTGGTGCAGCAGATCGTGTTCTTTTTAACAGGAGAAATGCCAGTACGTTGAAGTCTGCCAAGAGCAATCCTCCATCCCCAGGGGGGGGGGGGGCACTCGAATTATATTTTGACGGGGGTGTGCCTCACGAATCCCCGAAAAGGGGGTCTAAGGAACTGACTTCAAGGTGTAAAATACGGGGTCTTGGGAACTATGATCTATTGGGCAGAGTGAAAAACAGGGTCTAGGGAACTACAAAACTAACCTCGCTTTATCGGCGGTACACCTTCGCTATCGCAGGATCTCGGGACGGGCCGCGCCGGGGGCCGCGCCCGCGCCGTGTAGCGCTAGTAGCTAGCTAGCTGGAGCAGTTTTCAAGGCTCGCGCGACGAAAGGGCCTAGGGCGCGAGACCAGGTCGAGCGACCACTGCCTCCGCCACGCTCCCGGCCGCATGCGAACGGATATGTTTCATAACGGAGGTCTTCAGAGCGGGAATGAGCGGCTCCTGAGCGGAACTGAGTATCTAGAGAACGGAAATTGGGGTCTGAAAAAGGGGGTCATCAAAGCGGCACGTCCCCGTACCACCAATATACGTGAGTGCCCCCCCCCCCCCGGCCTCCATCTTTTGTTCAACGGCAAAGTCTCCATTATCAAAGTCGATGATGAAGATTCCGGTAGATCTCAATCTCTATACTTCGAAGAAAAAAGGGTTCTCTATCGTGTTGAGGATCGGATATGTTAGATATATATTTAACTTACCATGTTGTCTAATCAACTTTTATTAGTCGACAAAATAAATTATCTTGCGAACTCGACTTCACAAAAAGTTAATGTCTTCATGACGACTTCCTTTGGGAAGTCGACTTGGTAAGATAATTCATGTCGCCATGACGACATGAACTTTTGTGAAGTCAACTTGGCAAGATAACTTATTTCGCCATGTCGACTAATAAAAGTTGATAAGTCGACATGGTAAGTTGAATATCTTTACCTGTCGACATGATATAGATTTTAAGTCAACTTGACAAGATGAAATATCTCGTCATGTCGTCAAGTAGAATGGCACTTTAACGCTTCCGTACGGACCACATCTAGAAGATTAGTATTTCTGAGGAATGTATTAAGAAAGTAGCTCTACGAGAGCTGGTATCTCTATGAAATACATGTCTGAAGTAATATGATATATTTTGATGTCAGTGTACGTGTATGTTCATAACTGGATGATACTTGGTAACGCATAGGACATGAACATGACCAAATACCCTGGACTATAGCCCTATTATGAATCATATCCTAAGCCAAATCCTAATCCTTATCATTTTTATAAAAATGGTGGCCCAGAAAGAATGCAACACATGTTATCTGCAATTTCAGGAACATCATTGACACAATACCAATATTTTATGTTTCATTGTGTAGAAAATTCTTTTGCGAGTAAAATGACACCAAGATCATAAATATTGGGTAAGGAGTTTTGATTCTACGGCTATTTTTGTGAGGCGATGCCATTTTCAAAATTGTCTGTTTTTTGTAACGGTAGCAATGCCTGAAGCAAACTATGTATGTATGTATGTATGTATGACGGCTTCCCATACAATTTCCGTTTCATTCATGCTGTATTCGTTTTTCGGGCGAGAGCATTCATGAGATTGTCAACAAAGGCGACCCTGTGGCAAACCATCATACATACATTTCTCGCGGCTTCAAGCATGATATGGGTAGCAAAAGTAGCAAATTTTAAAATGATATTTTCTCACAAAATTAGCTGTAGAATCAAAACGCCCCATCCCAAATTGATGATCTTGGAAAAGAATATTCTACCCAATAAAACAAACAAACAAACAAAAAATAATGATATTGTGTCATGCAATGATGTCATTACAATTGCAGGTACACTAATGAAAACCATTAAGAAACAATCTAGGAATTTAGAAATACAGCCGAATGTTGCCATTTCTTTCCTATTCAATCCTTTGCAAATGCGATTTCAACGCTTAATCCTATACTGAGGGCGGAATATTTAAGAAGAGGCTAATGAAACCGACACGAAGCCTAGCAAAGCAACGAAATTTCTTTTTGTTCAGATGTTGAGAAAAAACGCTATTTACAAACTATATTCTATACTGGGGTATACTGGGGAAATTACGAGATTCTGGAGTAACGTAATTATGCGAGGAAGCTAAGCGACCGAGAGTCAGGAAAATTTTTCGTTTCAAAGCCTTAAAAACTGTATTTCTAATGCATTTAACCTGCGGACTGGGGGCGCGTAATCCTTAATGATCGTAATTTTTCTTCATTTTCTCCTCTTTTTCATTCTCTCTTGTGCATTTTTTGCACCCCCTTCAAGTGCCACTGGGGGCACGTGCCCCCCTGCCCCCTGTAGATACGCCACTGATTTTATCACACGTTGTTTCGCTAAGTCCTTAACAAAGCCAGAGTTTCGGCAAGAGGTGCAGACCCTGAAAATGCCCTGCTAAGATAATTATAAGTCATTCTGCAACCAACAGGACCAATGCACATAATTATTTTGTATCATTGTTGTTACATTGTGCGTGGAAATAAGGAAGGATTCAGTTCATAACGTGATAAAATATGTGTTTTGTCCTGATTATTTATGCAAGCGTGCGAAGCGAGCGAACGCAACTGAAATTGTGAATATGATTTTTTAAGTTTCAAACTTTAAAGTCACTTTCTATATTATTGCCCGGGCAAAAAATGAAAATGCCCCCGTATTCATACATAACTGCGAGGGAGCGAAGCTCCCGAGCGGTAGATTTTTCTGTGCATTTTAAGCCGCACAATAGAAATTTCTTATGCATTTTACCTACAGAAAAAAATCGTAAGGGAGCATTGCATCGAGCGATATATTTCGAGTTTTGAACATTGATAAACGGTTTTCTATTCACTTCTTCCTCGATGAGGGGCAAATCATTAACGAAAATCCAGGAGAAATAGAGTCGAGGAATTCAGCCATACAACCTAAAGTACATTTCTTTTAAACGTAGAACCTTTGAAAATATTATTTTGTACACTTTATATTAGGGGCGTATAATATCTAAAAAAGACGCAAAATATTGTGGAGGAAAGCAACGAGAATAAGATTTCTTTTTCAATTTTGAACCCTTTCAAAATACAATTTATATAGCCCGTATTTTTACGCTACGGAAGATAGAGTGAAACAATAAGTGCGAAAGAGCAAAGCGACCAAGCTTTAGACAATTTTCTTATTTTGAACCTAACCCCCCCCCTCGATTTCTACTGTATTTTACTTTGCGGAATGGAGTGAATAATTCCTAAGCATAGGGTTCTTCCTTTTTCTCCCCTTTCTCTTTCTCTCTTTTGCAATTTTTTTTCGCCCCTGCTTCAAGTGCCGCCTGGGGCACGTGTCCCTCTGCTACCCATCATAAAAATCCGGGGGTGCAGAAGCACCTCCAACATCCTCAAAAAAAAAAAAAAAAAAAAAAAGCACGGGGGGGGGGGGGGAGGGGTTAGGTTTATCAGTGGCTTAGACATGGTAAATACGCATACTTCATCTTGGTAGAGAAATGATGAAGAAATCACCCGCCCACCTCAAAATACATAACACAGCTGCACCCAGTGGCGGATTTAGGGGGGGGGGAATCCCGGCCCGTGCCCCCCCTTTTGAGGGAAAACAATGCAATGTGCCCCCCCCTTTCGACCAGAAAATCTTTTTTTTTTTTTTTTTTTTTTGCTTATCAGAGAATTATGGAGGGGAACTGGACGCGAAAATTTTTTTTTTGGTCGCCACCCCCCCACTGAGCGACTTTTGGAGGGCTGGCGAGACCAAAAAAATATGGGTCTCCCTCCAAGCAGTTTCCCAAAGTTGACAATCCTGCATTTGTGTGCCCCCCCCCCCCCCCCTTATACGAAATCCTGGATCCGCCCCTGGCTGCACCCACAACCACACACACCCACACACACCCCAGACTAGTAGATAATTATACCTATATTTGCACAATAATCTGATGTTCAAAGTTGCTCAACGATTCTACGGTCAGTTCATTTGGTTCTGTTAAGTTTTCAGTTTACCTCTTATTCCTACATGCTTAATTATTAGTGTCCGAACATTATAAGCATATAGGACCAACATTGTCTGCAAATAATTCATGAAGATGGTTAGAAATAACTGAACAATACTCACACGAGTTTGCATTTGGAGTAAACAGACCACTTCGAGCTTCCGTATGACGTAGTTTGTATTCGCTTCTTTCACAACTCTCGTATTTATACTTTGTACCTATATGCCTATTGTATGTATTTTCGTGCATTAACACGGTGCCTGATTTTAACTACCTTATTAACATGATGAATGCTTACTTTACGGTTGAACAAAATACAAATATGAATCATCATTACAGTGACGTATCCAGGATTTTGTAAAAGGGGGGGGGGCAAATTTCGGGAACTGCTTGGAGGGAGATTCGTATTTTTCTTCTCGCCAGCCCTCTAAAAGTCACTCAGTGGGGGGGGGGGGGGGGGGGGGGGGGGGGGGGGGTTATCAGATTTTATGGGTACAAAATTCTCTGACAAGCAACAACAACAAAAAAAGGTATCAGTTATAAAAAGGGGGGGGGGGAGGATAATTTTTGCTGTCAAAAGTAGTCAGGAGGGGGGGGGGGGGCAGTCTGCCCCCTGCCCCCTTGGTTGAATCAATCTATTTCGCATTGTTGCTTCCTGTGTTAAAATATGATTTGCTTCTTCTGAAATTTTGCTGTTTGTTGTATGTGCACTGTCAAAAATATCTTTTCAAATATGAATAGAATCTATTCAAATTTGAAGAGAAAAACAACTCGTAAGAGGGACACTTACGAGAATCTATTGAAAATGAAAAGGATAAGTATCAAAGTCATTCCCATATTACTATTAGTTTGAATCTACCATATTAAAGGTGACTTAAATTCTAGTCAAATTTACGAGTTTCGGGTTAAAAGTTATTAAATACAGTAGCTGTTCTTCAAAAAATAAATCGGTTGTCACGAGAGTAATTCAGCTTCTACAATCGCGCAAGTAGATGATAAACAAAGCCTCTTTAAAGAGTTGAGATCCAGACCGGGGATGGGGCGGAGGGGGGGGGGGGGGGGGGGGGGGGGAGCGGCACAAGTTCGCAAAATCTCTGACAAACAGCAGCAACATCAACAACAAAATCCCCACATTTTCCAGGAGCATTAATTAACGGGAGAAAAGGTTATCAAATTTTCCCGTGGTAGAAGAAGGAAGCACAGAAACACAAATATTTTTTCCCCTTTTGTGTATTTGAGGTGTGCCTGGAGAGAGGGCGCGTGCCCCCCCCCCCTCATCATGACTAGCAATCCAGTCGAGACGTGTGATGTTACTAGACTGTCATATTCTTATTATAAATTTATCTATCTTCACTCGTGATTGGGAGGTGGAAGGTGAAATATATATATATATATATATATTATTAATCATATTTTTTTGTAATTTGAAAGCTGCTTTTTTCTGAAATTAATATTTCTAATGAATCTTTTAATGAAACACACACACACACACACACACACACACACAAAATACACAACCCCCCCCCCCACAAACTTTACGAAATATAGCTTTGGAACCCTTTTTATTTCCGAAGAGATTTGCATTCTAAAATGGATTTTGCTTTTGAGCACCCCTCAGTAACTCGCTTTACTGCTGGTTTGATATGATAAATACATATTGCGGATTAAATTGTATTGTTACCGAGAGTACAATTCACAAATAACACTTTATAATCGCAGAATAGATAAATTCACCTAATGTTTTTGCGCCTAATCCAAGGAAACTCATTGCTTTGTTTTATAAAATGTAAATAGCATTTAAAAACAAAAGTATAGTAATCAAATCCATTGCCTTGACTGTCTCTGTTATAGGCCTACGACCTTAGCAATGGCCCCAATAAACAAAATTTAATGTATTGTTGACTCCAAATGGCACACAATAAATTCATCGAAGCGAAAAGGCAGTGCCGCCATGAAAATATTACTGACAGAAAAAATTGTAAATCAAGAATCCTCTCTCTGACCCAGAAAAATTGAATACAGACCATTTATGATCTCTCGTGTATTATGGACTATTCTGATAAAAAAAGCGCGAAAATCAAGCAATAACTTATTTACTTAATGGAAATGAGATTGAATGCATGCATGTTGTCACAAAGCAGAAATCCTCCGATATTCATTCATATATATTTATCTCACAAACAATTAATCTGTGCTGATGCTTTATTCGTATAAAGCCCATAACCAAGGTTGCATTATGATTTTGTGCTATTGAATTATGAGTCCCAGTTTTGGGCAATAATTTGTGTTTCGGAAAAATATGAAATGTGACTGCGAACCAGCCCCGCCATTCGAAATACATGTATCCGTAATTTTTTATTAGCTAATTGACGAAAATGTATTCCTATGCTTTATCATCAACCGGTTATAATTGTAGAAGGGCCAAAAATAACACATGTTTTCGTGAATGAAGATAAAAATTACCCTTGAGTTTAAGGACTATTTGGATATATGATCAACATTAAGACCTGCTTACTTCCTGGGCTTTTTTCTTTTATCCACAATTCAGTTAGGACAGAATCAACCATGTCAACAGATGGAGCTAATTGGGTCTGATCACCAGAGCCATCTACACACCGATTCGAAGAGCTGAACATGGAAGAGTCCAGTACTGGGGGCCATCAAATACGCTAAATAATACTTGAAATATTCAAATATGCTAAATAATACTTAAAACATTCAAATATGCTAAATAATACTTAAAATATTCAAATATGCTAAATAATACTTACAATGTTCAAATATGCTGAATAATACTTTAAATATTCAAATATGATAAATAATACTCAAAATATTACTGGTTTAGTTCAGGGAGGGCCTTGCATCTGTCTAAATGCATTAGATATTTTGATTATCTTTTGCTATGCTCTTCGATGCCCCCAGTTATGGTGGACGAAGTACTATTGCTCCCAGAAACCATGGAAATGGAATCGGTCTATACTCAGAGTTTTGCAAAATGCGTTCCAGTTGGGCATAACATGGCGTATATTCCTTTGTTACATCATATATGCTTGCCTAACAAAGCAACATGCGCAATACTGTTACCTACTTGAGTCGAGTTGACCAAACTCTGGTGATCACCAAAGTCAATCAGTGGCGGGCCCTGTCAGCACTTGGATTGAGACTGGCTCCCCCCCCCCTCTCTCTCTAGGCTTATATCTTCCTGTATATTTTTATGTATGATATTGTTTGATAAAAAAAAACCATATGAAAGGGTTAAAGAAAGAAAAAAATGCTAACGGCTACTTAAAAAAAAGAAGCAAAGTATATCCTTCACTCATATCACAGAGCACATAGTACATTTAAAAAGAAATGTTCTGCTTGGTTAACGACTCTTCAGCTATATTATAACTCTACCCCATTTCTCTCTCTCTTCTCTCTCAGTCAATCTCTTTATCTCTCCCTCTCTCTCCCTCTTTTACTAACTCACTCAGTCACTCTATCTCCATCTCTACCTCTCTCTCTCTTCTGTGATCATAATGTCCTTAGTTGTTTTTTCCATCGCTTCATTCTAAAATGTAATTATTTGCTTTTATCAGAGGGCGTCATTGTATCAGAATCATCGATATATTTTATAAACAAAGTTTGGTTTAAATTGGACACACGACGGCGCAGGTTGATTTGTTGGGCAGGCATACATCAAAGATTGTACGTCAGGGTAATCGATCTCGTCAGGGTAAGTGCGTGTTGTTGTTGTTGGTTGGTTTTATTTAGTGGCAACCAGTCAAATTCTGGCTATTATTGCCAATTACTCTTACAATTCATTTTTAACACAATATTTGTATTTATTTTCTAAAAATAATTTTGTTACTAAACGTGTGAGATAAATGATATCATGCTAGATTAACACAGTCCTGTCCCTTATTTAGCACTATCCTAACAAACCAGCTGGAGGTATCTTACGAACGCTTCTCGTGGAAAAAGCAAACAAAATTCCATATGTCTCTCAAGCGCAGACAGGTGGCGCTCTTTGGGATATCTTATTTATGTGTAATTGGGTTTTTACAGACGTGTATCAGTCAATCAGATATGATTATTTACGTCTGGGGACCGACCTTTAACGTCACCATCCGAAAGACGTGACTCAGTCTTGAACCTGGGTCCGCTGAATCAGTTTATCACTTCCACTGTTAGCTGGATTACAGGCGCACGCCACATCGCCCAGTTATTATTACTGAAACCGAGGTGACCGATATAATGTTATAAATGACACTGGTTAGATCTTAACGAAAATAGAGAATATTTATCACAGTTTTGAGGTATATTTAACACTTTTCACAAAGTGGATTTCTTAGAACTTTTATATGTTTTAATGTGCATTTTTATGTACTAGAACAGTTTCATATTTTTTTTTTGCAATTAGTGGCAGGTTATTTCCGTAAAATGATTGTACTAATAGCCCTGGGCCCTCTTTCATAAAAAGTTGCGTTTAATCGCAACTCAGAAAATTAAAAGCAACTTGATTTTCAACGAGTCAGAATCGCGGATTTGGGACTTGCGTTTAATTTTCTGAGTTGCGTTTAATCGCAACTTTTTATGCAAGAGGGCCCTGGTATTAGTAATGGGTATTAATACTGGGTCTTGACTACTCGTGATCCCTCCTTGTGCTAACATTGTTTTGTTAATGATTTTGTGAGCGCGCTAATAGTAATATATTAGAGTAGAACATCAATT
This sequence comes from Heliocidaris tuberculata, assembly GCA_025618425.1. Taxonomy (NCBI): domain Eukaryota; kingdom Metazoa; phylum Echinodermata; class Echinoidea; order Camarodonta; family Echinometridae; genus Heliocidaris; species Heliocidaris tuberculata. Next base: position 40,301,681 of record CM046841.1, read on the forward strand.
TTTTGTAGTTATGATTCGGATTCCGGATGGCGGTACGCAGAAGAATCTATGCCCCCTCTCCCACCCCCGACAAGATGGGGGGGGGGGGGGGGGGGCTTGTATTTCTGAATGTTCTCAGTTCTGAAGTTTTAGGATTCCGAATACAAAAACTTCATATACCGGGTTTAATAATTCTGAACATTCCCTCTCTTTCTCTCTCTCTCTCTGTCATTCTTATCTCTTTTTTTTTCTTATTCTTCTTACTTTTTTTTTAATAGTGTGCACGTGCATTCAGGATTAAACGGTGTACGCATTATTACTCTAAAATTAAGGGAAAGTGAATACTTTTTTGATCATTATGCTTATTTCTTGAACAGCGATAACCTGGCATTAGGTGTAATTTTATGATAAGATTCTTCATATCGGCAAAATTTGTGGTGTTCTTGTGTGAAATATACAAATTTGGGGCTTTCAAGGAGCATGCTATATATGAGCCCGTTTGAAGGCTAAAAGTAGAGTTCCTTGATACTGAGCCTCCTTGAAAAATTTCTAAAATATTTTCTTTGTTGTGTCAAATAAACGTTAATTGCGTAAATTTTTCTGAAAAACAGACGGCAAATTTGAAATTCTGGAACAATCCAGTGTTATTTGTATACAGCCCTGGAAAAAAAAATTATTGGACCAGCTCCTAATAAAAGCCTATATGGCAAGTGTTGGCTATATCAGTAATTTAATTTTCAGAATGATTTCTACTAGCTAACTCATAATGAGTGGATGAATACTCCCCGAAACAATTAGCTCGTGTAATAACTAATCCCTAGGACAATTACCACCAGGGTAATTGCCCCTAGGACAATTAACCCCGGATAATTTTCGCTGAATAAAGGACAATTACTTCTAAGGGCACCCCAACGGATGGAACTTTCAGAACAACTAACAGGATGTAAATATCCTAGATGCTAACTGTCCTCAGGGATATTCTCCAGGGGTAGGGGTTTTGGAAAAAATGTCCTGACAGAAGTGGTCTGGGGATAATTGTCCAGGGGGTATGCCTGATTTTCTCGTAAAGCCATGTCCACTCCTCTGGGGGCAGTTTGTTCAGTTCTTGGTGGAAAATTGCTGCATTTGATGATAGCAGCCTTGTGGCATTCTGTCAACAAGGTGTTGCCCTTTTTTCCCTGACAGCAGCTCATTCATGCTGCAAGAATGTTTTTTTTGTTGTTTTGTTTCATAAAATTGATTTTCTAATACCTTTCATTTTTATGTCACACGCACTGGTCTCAGTAGAATAATAAGAAGTAGTAACACTTGAAATTCATCCTCTCAGACATTTATAGTCTATAAGGTTGTCCAAAAACTCTTTCTCATGTGAAAAAAGGGTGTTGTAATTGTCTGGGGAAATTTGTCCGGGACAATTTGTCCTAGTGGTAACTGTCCTTGGGTAAAAAGTCATAGGGGTAATCGTTCTAGTTACTAGTAGTCCATTAATCATGCATTAGCTGTTGATAATCATTTTCCTACTTCCATAGACAGTGGACTTAAACACTATTCATATACCCCAAAATGGAGCTGGTCTAATAATTTTTTCCAGGGCTGTATTAATACAGAGTGGATATCCCTGGTTTGCTTTGTCTACAAACGTATGCAACAAGGATGTACATTAATCCGGACTTTGAATTCTATTACATATGTCTATTTTCAAAAAAAAAAAAAAAACCCCAACAAAACCCCCAGATAACTCGTAGCCATGAAGTAAACACGATTATCCTTAATATAATATACAAACGTTTTAATTTACTTTCGTACTCACGGTACTGAATGTGGCGTTACTGGGCCTGGCATGCCTATAAAGTGAGTTGTCAGCATTATAAAATGCTTCTATTCTTGTCCGTAGTTTAATGAAGGTATAAGCTTCCTTCTCGCAGTGATCGTTTTTGAATGTGTATTTAAAGAATACCAAGAACATTCAGATCAGATAGACTCTCTGGTTTCAGTGTCAAATAACATATTCTCTTCCGGAGTTAGTTCATGACTATCATTGTGCAGAAATGATGCGTCCGCATATCATTACAATGTCGGATCCTCACAGTTTTGATCAACCAGGATTACCATGCCATGAATGCCTTTGAATACAAAACTAGTACATTTTTATTCAGGAGAAGCTCACCAGATACTATCCTTGGTCATGTTGATGGAAAATACAGTGGAGTTAATACTAACATGACGCTTGAATGTGAAAGCTCACCAGATACTATCCTTGGTCATGTTGATGGAAAATACAGTGGAGTTAATACTAACATGACGCTTGAATGTGAAAGCTCACCAGATACTATCCTTGGTCATGTTGATGGAAAATACAGTGGAGTTAATACTAACATGACGCTTGAATGTGAGTAGTGTATATAAATATAGTTTTTAATGTGAGTTTATATTTTCTGAATACTTATTATGATATCACATCTTTGGAAACTCCATTTAATTATCCATTTTTGGCCCACCATGATATTATTTTGAACCCTCGATATTGCAATTACAATTAATATTCACAATTAGCATTTCTAATTCCATTCAGTCTACCCTGGGTATTCCTATTAGTATTACTGTTATTATTCATATTACTATGGTTATTATTACTTTTGTTACTATTATTATTAACATTATTATTATTATTATTATTATTATTATTATTACTACTACTACTATTCACAATTAGCAATTCTAATTCCATTCAGTCTACCCTGGGTATTCCTATTAGTATTACTGTTATTATTCATATTACTATGGTTATTATTACTTTTGTTACTATTATTATTAACATTATTATTATTATTATTATTATTATTATTATTATTATTATTATTACTACTACTACTACTACTATTATTAGCATCATCATTATCATTAACATTATCATTATTATTACTATTATCAGGATTATCATTATTATTAACATTACTTTTATCATCATTATAGTTCTTACCATTGTTATTATTATCATTATTATTATTATTTCGTTTTGTTTTTTATAAGTGCCGAAAGAAAATATCTCAAATGCTCTGTGTATAATGCCTCAATCGATAAAGAAATTAAGTACATGTACATGTAATGAATTGTATGTATCATCGATCATATTTACAGAGGCGTGATTCCTAATACAATGGTTTCAAAACTAATGTGTCAGACATTTATTTCTCTATTGCTGAATTAATTTCAAGCAATATGCCAAGGGTTTCCTTTTTGCTATTAAGCTTCTGATGATTATTCAACGAAACAGTAGTTTCATGACGGTATACAAAATCTGTGTACATCCCCACAAGCTGTAATTTATGATTTAGTAACAGGGGAGGCGCCAGGGTATTTAAATAGAGGGGGGGGGGGGGGGCAAAATGACGCGTATAGCAACGTCGCACGTCGAGGGTCTTGAAATAACAAATAGGACTATAACAGTTATGTCATAATTGCATGGCCTAGCCTTCTCTTCTCCATTTCCCCTTCTCTTTCTCCTTTTTTCCCCCTTCTTCCTCTTTTTTTTTTGCTCGCTTGAAAAATGATGGGGGGGGGGGGGGGCGGCCACCCCCTGCTCCCCCTGTAGCGCTGCCCCTATTTAGTAATACACAATGTTGGTGATAATCATTTGACTTTACACATGTCTCTAAGACAGTTTGAAATAAAAATAGAACATCATAATCCTCTTTTCTCATACAACTGCCGGAGATTTATTATCGTAGGCACGCTGTAAATGTTGTATTTGCTGTTTTATACGTACATTGTCCAGTTTGTATTCCTAAAATTAATTCGTTAAAGTATCTTTAAACAGTCAACTACCAATGCCTGTAAATTTCACTGAATACACGCAATTCTGGATATTTGAGATAAAATATTTAGGTTTCAGGTGCTTTCACTTGCATAATTCCATATATTTTACATCCTTATAACAAATCACAATGAAATGTGCATCCATTAAATGATGTACCATACATTTAACAGCACGAGTAATAAAAGACAAAAGACACACATATCCAAAGCTAGACTCCATTTTTGGTTAATATCAGATAAATATGGGGTGAAATCTGAGAGAATCTATAGTAAAAAGCTGGGCTTGACACTATGAATACACTGTAAAAAAATTTGCCGTTTTTTCACGGAAATTTCCTGGCAGTCAGGATGCCGGGAATGCCCGTTTGTCCACAGTTTTTTCTTTTCTTTTTCTTTTTATTTAAACCGAAAATCAGCATATATTTACAGTAAAATTATGTAAACTTACAATAAATTATGTAAATATATGCTGATTTCCGGTAAACCAACAAACTTGCTGTTGTTTTACAGGAAAAGACTGTAAGATGGAAATAACGGCAATAACTTGTCATTTCAAGGGCTAAAAATCCTGTAGTTTTACAGTTATTTTTTACAGTGTACAGGTTCTCTTTGTAAGAATGAAAATCAGTCTTATAGTGAGAAACACTCTTAAATGGGACGTCCAGTCCAATAAATACTCGGTTTCACTTGAAGCAGAAAAAAACCAGACCTACATATCAAAATAAGTTTGAGGAAAATTGGACAACTATTATAATAAGAAACTTCTGAAATTTTTAATGGCACAAAAAACTAGGAAACAATGAAAATCACTAGACAAATTGGCAACTCAGTCATGAGTTTGTGACGTCATTGGGTCACCACTGACGAAATATTTTGTTATGCTGATAATACAAATTCTTAATTTTTGTCCTTGAATATGATTTTCACATAACTTGAACCAAGTTATATCTACAGTAATATGTTTTTGCATGTATAAAAAATGACAAAATATTTCACGAACCCCAAAATATTAAGAATGTTTTCAAAATATTACATTTTCATACTCACTCATTTTTTTAATGTATATTGTAAAAAAATATTTATACATTTTCATGATTTTTACAGAAAATTATCTACTCTGAATTAGTGCAGACATGCAGAAAGATATTGTTATGATTATAAGTTGGTTCAAGCATGAGAAAAATCATTTTCTCAGACAAAAATCTAAAATTTTTATTATGAATAAATTTTTTTTTAAATGGTGAGTTGTGACCCAGTGATGTCACAAACTCATGACTGAGTTGCAAATTTGTCTAGTAATTTTCACTGTTTTCCCTAGTCTTTCATGCCACTAAAAAAAATTATAACTTTCTTATTAGTCGTTCGATTTTCCTCAAACTTTTTTGATCTTTTGGTCTGATTTTTCTGCTTCAAGTGAAACCGAGTATTTATTGACGTCCCATTTAAGAGTGTTTCTCAATATAAGACTGATTTTCAATCTTACAAAGAGAACCTGTACACTGTAAAAAATAACTGTAAAACTACAGGTTTTTTCCCTCTTTAAATAAAAATAAATATTTAGAACAATGAAAAAAGAATCAGAACATAAAATACCAAAATACCTTGGATACATTTTCAGCATTATGAGTCTAATTATATCATGCATCCTATTTTGTGACTTTTAGATGTACATGTAGCTGTGTGGCACAACTTTTTCACGAACACAGGTTTACATGTATCCTATAACGCAGCAATCTAAAGTGAAGAAACTTCCAGTGCAATTCCTACGAATGGCCGTGTTCCGTATATACTTTCAATAAACCATTCAAACCATTATACATATCTATAATTAGTTAATCCTTTTATGTTCTCTTCTGTTTCCATCCGCTGATTTCCGTCCTCTCTTTGTTTCTTCTCATCTTAATCTCATAATTCTAGATAGATATATAGATAGATAGATAAATGGATTTTATTGAAATCTTCATGTATGGCAGTTTTACAACTGAAGTAAACATGAATTACAATCAAATCATACCTAGAGACATTAAAATAATAACATGAGAAATCAGTTACGTGAGATTACACTAAACACATATTGACACAAAAAGGCAAGAACACTTTATATAACATTTGATTAAAAACATTAAAAATATAAATTCATCTTTAAAGAGTCTTAAAACTGTAAAACCCATCAAAACAACTTTAATCCCATGCTACCCACTACTTTAATCCCACGCTACCCTCTACTTTCCAGCTCCTTTTCTTTATCAAATGGGGACCTAACTCGACAAGCCTCGCTTTTAAAAGGTTCCCCCACAAGTGTATATACTGTATGCGTTTATTACCTCTACTGGAAGATGTTTATTATACTGAGCTGTTATTATATATGTATTATCCTTTGTATTAAGCCATTTGATTTATATACTTATATTTTGCTTTCTCACGTACACATGTAAACCGATCGAGGAAACAAATAAAATCAAAAATCAAAAAATCAAACATTGATTGATCAGTTAACAATTCATTCAACTCTGTTCAACACCTGAATACATTCTGTGACTGTTTTGTGTGTAAGCCTTGTGGTTCCGAGGCCGAGAAAAGAATTAAAACTTCTCATTACATTACACTGGTTACATTACATCATATTGCATTCATTTAATCATTAGGTCTGGGGGTCGAGACCAAGACCAAGAGATCACAAAACCCAGAGATTGAGACAGATTTCGCGACATCACTGTACAATGAAATCATGATACATTCAGCCACTGTCACCCTATGTTCCTTTGAAAATTCTCAGAGATTTTATGTCAATAATTATAGAGCTGTGAATGTTAGAATCAGAAAACAAGAGTACATAAGTTCGCATTATAAGTAATAATGGAAAAATATCTTAAAAGTTCTGAACCCATTCCTCCTCTTATTGATAGAAAGTTAAAGCAGCAATTAAAAAAAACACAATACTAAAGCACAGCAAAACCCTAAAAAAAAAAAAAAATAAAAATAAAAAATAACTCATAAACTAACTAATTAACAAGCAAACGAAACGTTGATTTTTACAGTTTGCCGTGATGAAAACGATTAGGCTCATAATGAAAGAAAGACCAATTAGCATAAAAACAATTAAACTTAGAAAATAAGCACTCTACACACTAGGCTAGGTTGTCCTCCCACGATTCACAGTATTAATATTGTTGCCTGAATTAAAACTTCAGAATGATAAATAATTGAAGAAATATCATGAATCCTACTAAAATAACATTATTTAATCATGAAAAAGTGCAAATCTCAGCTTGACACGATTAATATTCTACTTTGAGTATACTAACGTGAAATGTGTAAACTGCTTTCTTTTACACCTACTATAATCCTATAATCATATGGCATTTAACAAGTGGCAGACGAGATGCCCTTCAGAACCAGTTCATCATTTGATACTGTAGTTCAGAGCCGGTCCGTCTGTGGTTGGTGGGCTGCTCCAACGGGGTCAATAGAATTCATGTCCCAAGACGACCTCTATGTGGTTTGTATATCAATCTATCGTAAGTGGAGAGCTTGCTTATGGTCACGATGCACTCCAAGTTGCATTAGTAGTTCTGGTTGATTACTACCGATTGCTCCACGATGTACATTTATTTTGATAACCATGATTTCGAGGGAAACTCTTTGAATGTTAGAGCCGCCATAACGGTATTGCACAGTAGTTCCCGATAATTCCATTCATTAATGTGTATATTTATTTTTACAACTTATCAATGAAAACAGTAATAAAATAATAATGATAAGAACAATAATAATAATAATTATAATAATAATAATAATAATAGTAATAATTATAATAATAATAATAATAGTAATAATTATAATAATAATAATAATAATAATAATAATAATAATAATAATAATAATAATAATAATAATTAATAATAATAATAATTAAAAAATAGAAATTTAATTCGTCACTGAAGACGAATTAGGTGGTCTGTCCTGAAGTGGTAAATTTTGTATTAAGATGTGATAATGATTGTGCAAGATAATAATCATGATAATGTTGACGACGATGATGAAAAGATGGTAATATTAATGACGAAGATGATGACGATAATGATATAATATTTAGGTACACAGACGGTTCCTCACGGGAAATAGTGTTCACTTTTTTTCAACATGGATTCCTATGAAAAATGTTTATACTGAATACGATGGCATCGACTGATTTTTGATAAAAAGTACCCAAAGTGCCTAAATTTTATCTTTTTAAAAATGCATTTCATAGCCAACCTTGGGGCTTGAAACGTTCGTTTGGTATTTAAGATCCACTATAAACAGTAAAATGAAATATGGTAATGGTTAAGACCCACTAGAGACCACAGGGGCTCGATATTTGTTCCAAAAGGGTTCAAAAGGACCAGCTAACTACTAGAGTTGAAACGAGTGCTTTAAATGCTTTTCTCGAGGTAAATGGCCACTTTGATATCAAATTACAATGATACATTGTGGTTATGATAATATGGTGGCCAAATATGTATCAGGCGCCCGAATTCTGATCTTAAAAGGCCAAATGTAACATAAGTCAGACCGTATGTATATGTAGGCCTACTCGGGAAATATTTTGGTGGTTATCATTATTGTTTCTTCATAGTACTCTAATACACAGAACTGTAAACCCTTATATTTCCCCTGAAACAATTGCTAATGGTATTGACAGAAAATAGATAAAACGATAAATATATTATACGCTATGTATGCTGTACAGTAGGATATCAAAAAGAGCTCACACTCAATATAGGCCCTTCTCACTCCCAAGAAAGATGTTTTGTAGACCAAGAACATAGTCCTCAGCTTTATAAATTTTCTGTATTTTACTGAATGGAATAGATCAATTGTCTCCCTGTCTCGATTTGAGTAGACGCCAAAGCCCCTCCCGCACCCCTATAGGGTAAACCCTAAGGGTAAGGGTATACCCTTAGGGTATGCCCTAAGGGCGAACCGACCGCCCCTCCTAAAATAAAATCGTGGCAACGAGAGTGTAAACAGAAGAACTGTTTAAAGAACAATATTGTTAAAGATCGCTGTATATTTAGGAAGACTATGGGCCCTTGATGAGCCCTTATTTTCGAAAATGGGCCTGAAACCTTTTAAATAGAAGCTGTGGGTGCCCGCCATGTGTATTTATTTTACATGACTATCATCAATAACATCGGCACATCACGTAGCATATGTTTCGATTTATAAGTCAGATATATATATATATATATATATATATGTATATGAGTTTTAATGCAGTTTCAATTGGCCTGTAATGAAGAGATTCAGGGATCCCATGTCCTTTCAGGTGCCCCCCAAATGACGTAATTTTGGTGGATTGATAAATACTATTTTTAGAACACATTTTCAAATATCTTCAGAAAGAAAATATGTCATGCCACTATAGTATAATGCTCTATAATCATTTATGTTACATTTGGCCCTCTAAAATCAGAATATGGGCACCTGACACATATTTAGCCACCATATTTATCATATCCACAATGTATCATTCTATTGTGATATAAAAATAGACATTTACTGAGCTTCTATGAACTGATTACCTCGAGAAAAACATTTAAAGCACTCTTTTCGACTCTAGTGATTAGCTGGTCCTTTGGGCCCTTCAGGAACAAATACTGAGCCTCTGTGGTCTTTGGTGGGTCTTAACCATGACCATATTTCATTTTACTGTTTATAGTGGGTCTTCAACACCAAACGAACGTTTCAAACCCCAAAGTCGGATCTGAAATACATAAAAGCAATGAGAGGCCACTAAAACATAAAATTTGGGCACTTTGGGCACTTTTTATCAAAAATCAGTCGATGCCATCATATTCAGTATTAAATTTTACATAGGAATACATGCTGAAAAAAAAGGTGAACACTATTTCCCATGAGAAGCAGTCTGTGTACCTAACCATAATGATAATGATGATGGCCATGATGACAACAATGATAATAGCCCGTATTCTCGAAAGGCGCCTAACTTAAGCCCACGCTTAAGTGTGTAGATTTTGGCCACCGAATTATGGAGAGCTAAATGTCCCCCTCTTTTAATCTTACAAAATCACAATAGTTCTGGGATTAAATGCAAATACAATAACCATGATAACTGACATGATAGAATTGATTTCTGATGTTCATTTCATGCCAGAAAATAATTTAGTTTCTTTATTTTGTTACATAAATATAGTAATTTTTACGGGACTTAGGGGTTGACGAATGTCCTTCCATAAATCAATGGCCTAAGTTAAGCCAGGCTTAACTTCGAGAATACGGGCCAATGACAAGAACCTTGATAACCTGGCATAGCGCCCCCTTATGGTTCCAAACTTTTACAGGATTTAATATGTTATTATTGAATTAGAAAACGAGCTCAAATTTGCATCCCACTACAGAGATATATACCAATCGACGGAATGACGTTTCGCCGCATTGCTAACGCAGTGCTAATGGGACCCCATTCATATCCATAGAGCTGATAAGGACTATAAAGGACTGCAACTCTACCAACTTTCAACATGATTGACTGTACCCGTCTTCCATATGTACACATAAGGTCTGAACATCGTTTTGACGCACTACTGACGCAAAGTAGACGTGACGTCATTCATACTCATAGAAATGATTATGACTATTAAGGACTATTAATGTACCAAGTTTCAACTTAATTGACCTTGCCGTTTTGGAGTTATTGACATAACAACGGAACAACGTTTTCACGCACTACTGACGCAACACTGACCTGACGTCGTTCATAATCATAGAATTATTATGACTAATAGGGACGAAAACTCTACCAAGTTTCTAATTGATTCACCGTGCCGTTTAGGAGATATAGCGTGAGTTTATGCTTCCTTTGCAGAATGAGCGTTTTGAAACACTCATGTAAAAATGCTGTTTCACGTGGTAGGCCTACTGTTTATGCTACTTTTCTCCAGGCGAATTCGGGCTCTGCAGCTGGATTCGCAAACCTGCACTGCGCTTGCTACGTTGACCCTTGTACTGTATGTACTGCTTGCCCTGTTCTTCTAGCAATTAAAACCTACAGCGACAAGCTGCTCCACCAACTTAGCGTAGATGGGTTTATTTCTTGTCAATCCGTTCAACTCTTGTAGAATTTCAGGCTCTGGCCATGCAAGGAGAAGGGCTCGTAGGTCATCTTCAGTATAATTTCAGCCCTTGACACTCATAATTTTAGACTTCAACTCAGTAATATAATCATAAAAGAAGTATTAAGTAAACAGGTAGGTCCTGCTTGGATGCCGACTGCTTATGCATGCATGCATTGAGGGGAAAAAAAAAAACTAGCACATCAATGATGTGGCGCTCATCCGGCATGCAGCAAAGAAATTGATGCAATTTGTACTTTGAACACAGTAGACATTGTAATGAATCGATAAAATGTACATGTATTGGTTACATGCATGTACAGATGATGAAGTGCCTATTGCAGATCTGGCTAAATGTGGTTTTGGAAGGAGACAGTGACATGTAGATATGAATGAAAGTCTGGAAATTGACAACTCAAGTTGCACGACTTCAGTTAAAAGATTTTGGGGAATGTAAATTTTAATAGTTTTACTGTGTGACAGAGAAATTTGAAATAAAGCATAAAGTTAGTCAAGGTGAGGTATCTCTACCAACTGTGAAATCTTTATTGAGAGAGATTTGAAGGTTAAGATTTGTAATAAAAGAGAAAAGCACTGAATGACATAAGTTATGCATTGGTGTAAAAAAAGAATTTTAAGGTTGGGACATTTAAGAGTGGCTTCAGTGCATTGTCCCTCACTGTTCCAAGTCTTTATTAGCTCATAACCCGCTATTGTTGACCACTGTCACTTCTGGGTTCTCGGTTCTGTCGATGATGTCGACAGAAATCATGTAGAAAGGTATAGCCTTTGAAATAATCCAGCAGCCATGGGTTTCATAATGGACAGGGCAAAGAGTTAAAATAAATTTTGTATAAATTACCATAAATAATTTTCTAGATAAAATTTCAAAATTCCGAGTAGAAGTTCAATGAACCTCATGAAAGTCTTCCTCAATAAATGAGGAAGAAGAAGCAAGTTTTGTGATTTTGTAATAAATTTCGCATAAATTAGCATAAATAATTTTCTAGACAAAATTTCAAAATTCCATGAAGAAGTTCAATGAACTTCATGAAAGTCTTTTAGATGGAAGAAAAAAAATCAAAATCAGTCAATAAATGAGGAAGAAGAAGCAATTTTTGTGATGTTTTAATAAATTTTGCATAAATTTGCATAAATAATTAGCATAAATTATTTTCTAGACAAAATTTTTAAAATTCCGAGTAGAAGTTTAATAAACCTCATGAAAGTCTTTCAAATGGAACAAAAAAAAAAAAAAAATCGAAATCGGTCAATAAATGAGGAAGAAGAAGCCATTTTTGTGATCTTTTTAATAAATTTCGCATAAATTAGCATAAATAATTTTCCAGACAAAATTTCAAATTTCCGAGTAGAAGTTCAATGAACCTCATGAAAGTCTTTCAGATGGAAAAAAAAAATCGAAATCGGTCAATAAATGAGGAAGAAGAAGCAATTTTTGTGATTTTTGAATAAATATCGCATAAATTAGCATAATTAATTTTGTAGACAAAATTTCAAAATTCTGTGTAGAAGTTCAATGAACCTCATGAAAGTCTTTCAGATGGAACAAAAAAAAATCGAAATCGGTCAATAAATGAGGAAGGAGAAGCAATTTTTGTGATTTTTGAGAAATGCGCATAAATTAGCATATTTAATGAGTTTCAAAATTCTGTGTAGAAGTTTCGAATCCCCCACCTAGTGCTATCATATAAAGCAAACGGAATTAAAATCGGGTAAGAAATGGCGAAGAAGAAGCATTTTGAAATTGTGGACGGACGACAGACGAAGGACGGACGGACGGACGGACGACGGACGCCTCGCCACGGCATAAGCTCATCTGGCCCATTCGGGCCGGATGAGTTAAAAAGCATTGGCATTGCGCAAGCGGTGTGCGGATTTTCATGTCATATAAACGCGTCTACAAATTGTGCGTTTATGCTGCGCTTCCCCAGAAACCGTCTGTTTGGAGAAACGCCGATTCAAGACACACCTTTTGTGAGTTTTACATCGGCATCTTAAATCGACGGTAATACGAAAATGACTATGGACGCAACCGTGTTTTGAACTAAAAGCTTAAAGGCCACCGCACACCTTATGATCGGTCTGCGATCCGATTTCAGAAGAAAATGTAATATCATAATATCATTATCATTAAAAACGAAAAGTACTGTATAATGAGGGTCTGAATAGTCATACAGATAGTAAAAATTGATAATACGGCCTTCGCCGAGTTTTCTAGTCGGTGGAATGGCCAAATCGGCTCCGAGTCGTAGTGACGTCACAAAAATCGTACGACTGCCTACGCTTTGAAACTAATTTTGCCCTTATTCCCTGTAGAATGCTGACAGCTCACCAAAACTCTATATTTAGTATTCATATTAATTTTCAGAGCCTGAATAGGGTAGATTTCATTTGTTAAAATGCCAATATTTAATGCCATATCGATTTATTTCACAAATCGGATCGCAGACCGATCGTAAGGTGTGCGGTGGCCTTAACAAAAGCCTCATTCTGGCCTGAAAAGTCGGAGCATAAACGCACCCATAGACTTACCGTCGGAACATTCTGCTGACGCAACGTTGATGGGACATAATTCATCTTTATGCATTTTTAACTTCTAATAAAGTATCATCATTTTGCAAAATTTGAAAAATGTTTTTGCCATTTGTAAGATACGACCGTGTGTATATATCTACTATACAATGTCTATGGAAAAATAATTTTTGAAAAATGCTTAAAATGGCCTGAAACATATGCAAAAATGAATCTTTCTATGACAGACCAAAAAAGAAAAAGAGAGAAAAAAATTCGTGGCACTGTCCGGATTCGAACCGGGGACCACAGGCATGGACATGGTAGCCAAATAATAATAATAATAATAATCAAACATTCTTATATAGCGCATTACACATAAGCAAAATTGCATGTCTCTATGCACTTTAGGAGAGGAAAGAAAGGAAAGATGCACTGGGTTCATGATTCTGATTAACTATAAAGTGGTGAAAAGGTATGTCTTTAGAGAATTAATGAAGTTTTCATAGGAATTTATACTTTTCAGATATTCAGGCAACTTGTTCCACAAAAGAGCGGCAGAATATGTAAAAGACCTTTCCCCGTATGATTTTGTCATTATTTGTGGAACGCAGAGCAGGGACTTGGAACTGGAACGTAACATTCTATCGGGTTTATATGGAGTTAGTACTTCAGAGAGATAAGTAGGAGCCAGCTGATGTAAACATTGGTAGGTTAACATAAGTATTTTAAATTGGATACGGGACTTGATGGGCAACCAGTGTAGATCTCTTAAGACTGGAGTTATTGATTCATGTTTCTTCGTGCGTGTAACAAGTCGGGCTGCAGAATTTTGAAGGAGTTGTAGTCTTTGAATTTGAGAAGAAGGGAGACCAGAAAGTAAACTATTACAGAAATCAAAATGGCACATAACAAAAGCATGAATTAATCGTTCAGTGGTTGGTTTGTCTAAAAAATTGCGAATTTTACCTATTTTGTATAATCCAAATGAAGCTGAGCGACACTTTTGTGAGACAAAATTTTCAAATGTGAACTTATCATCAAAAGTAGCACCTAAATTTCTGCAAGTTCTGGTTGCATGAACAATTGTACCATTTATGTTCAATGTTGATATGAGGTTGCTTGACCTATGACGTGAAGAAAGATGAAGAAACTCAGTCTTTGTATCATTGAGCTTTAAACCATTTACCTGAGACCACTCTTTGATTGATTGCACACACTCTGATATCTGTGAAGTGGCATTAACATTATCAGTTCTCTTAAATGAAATGTACAGTTGTGTATCATCTGCATAGAACATCTTATGAATTTTGTGAGTATCAATAATATCTTCTAAGGGAGAGGTATAGAGGGTAAATAGGATTGGGCCCAATACGGACCCTTGAGGAACCCCTTGAGGGATGATTTCTGTGGATGACCGCTCATTTCCAATAATAACAGTGTGAGTGCGCCGAAACAGATACGACTCTATCCAAGGGAGTGCTTGACCACTTATACCAAAACGAAGTCTCAGACGTTTCAACAAGATGTCATGCTTAATAGTATCAAACGCAAATGTTATACCACTGTACTAAATTACTTCCCCTTATACTGAAAAAGGGCGTAAGTATAGACGCAATTTTAAATTGAACAGTTTAACATGATCTCGGCATCTGATCAAAGGATGAAGGACAAAATTAATGTAAGATAACCCACAGTCTCAGCTATAACATACTCAAATTTTGGGAAAAATAGAGCAAAAAATAACCGAGATACTGCTCGAAGAACTATTTCATGTAGATTCACGATGTGAAAGAAATTCACCTTCCATAGGCATAACATGCAAATATGGAAAATTCTCACATGTCGCCTTATAATTGACATTTTCACTATAATGACGTCATCTAAATAGAAAAATAGGGGGCACATGTCTTGCTGAGAATTTTCAGCTACGTCATATCAAAATAGGGAAGAAAATCGACCACCTTTAAGTGAAATATTCTCGAATGAATATACAAAAATATGACGTCTTTTTTTCATATAATTTTTGTCGTTCATATGCCAATAAAATTAATTGTGATGATGTCGCAACATCCGATTGGCCAAAATAATGCGTGAATTCAAATCTACAACTTACATGCTTTCAGAATATGTAAAAAAAAATGGGGGTCACCTTCCATTCTGACGAGCTATGGCGGATTCGAGATAGGCATGGTTTTTAACAACTTTTACATGATATTGCCCATTGGCGCGTTGGCGAATTGTGGCATTGTGGTATATCAAGAATGACTGTAAATAGTTGGAAATTGTCAGGAATAGTATTAGGAACCTAAACCATGTCAATAAACGGCGTTTCTACGTTCTGTACTCGCAAAACGCTTGAAACGTGTGCAAAATAAATTGGAGACGATTTGAAGCATTTTAAATTTTTGCGCGCGCACTGACGCGTGGACGTACGCGTACGCGCGCGTAATGACCTTGGCCATGGCCTCGGCCAAAATGGAAATGACCTTCCCTTATGGAGATATGACAAGGATTTGATTTAAAAAAAAAGATTTACAAAACGGCGCCTGGATGACGTCACGATGAGCTGATGGAATTTTGATGTCATAGGGCCGTATTATTGACGAAAGTTTGAATAAAATTGAAAGTGCCAATTTTGACTTATCCAAGAGAAAGAGGGGGGGGGGGAGATAAAAATAAAGAAGAAAGAAAGAAAGAAAATCCTGACGAAAAAGAAGGTGGTCTACAGACCACCTAATAATGATGATAATGATAATAAGAAGAATAAAAATAATAAATACGTATTTCTATAGCGCATTTTCTTGTTATAGATACATAGCTCTTTAATGAAAGTCTCACTTTTATTAATTGTGATTCAATTCAGTGTAATGGACGAGTTATAAATTGATTGTAGGGATGGCAGCCGAAACTTAAATTGTGCCTCCAACAATTAACTAAGGGGGGGGGGGGGGATATGTCTAACGTTTCCTTCTACGGTATTAAACATCTAAACCGAAATATTATTCGAGACCACCTTCTCTTTCGATCCATCTCTTTTCTTTTTTCTCGTCACATGAACTGTACTAGTGCGATGCTTATGTGGGATGACACCAGGGTGTTGTGCAGAGGTGTTCCGAGGTTTCAGATGTATCAAAGGCTTCTGATGTTGACTAACCTGTTGCACTTTACTGGGTTTCTTATGGTATTTCCGTCTCTTTGATATCTGCTGAGGTTCCTGACAAAGTTTCGCTGTCCGGTTGATGTCCTGCCTGCAGTAGACCCTTAGGTGTAATTTCGTCTTTGTTTCAGCCACTGTCCGGCAGAATAAATTGGCGTTATCACGTGGTACGCGCTCGTAATGGCCAAAAAGGTGTTTACTATGCCAAACAGTTTTTTCTGCACCCTTCGTACAGTTATTCAATACTGTTTCCAAAAGATTTTTGAAGTATTTTAGATCATATGCAAATCTTGGGCCGTAATCGTCAATAAGGCCCCAGAGTGTGCGATTAAAATGCGCGTACAAAAGCGCATCCGCGGAATTCCACTTGCGTATTTTGTCCCTCAGATCGTCCGCGATGACACCCCCCAAATTGATTCGAACATTCTTTGCGACGTACACAATGTCCATGAAGCTCCAACAGAAAAGTTTACGCATGACTAAAAGCGATTCATCGAAGTATTCGTTAATGAGGACAAGCGACAATTCGCTCTGAAGATTTTGTATCCACTTTTTGACAGCGGTGATATTGTCATGGTATTTTGGCTCTAATCCCAGATCGTAGATCTGGTTGTTTCGTGCGTATGCCCATCTCTTTCCCATAACCTTCTCCCATATCATAAAATTCAAACGCTCCCTGTAAAAATTCGGATGTTTCATAAACTCTTCAATGAGTTCGGGTATGGAGCAATTCCTTTCACTAAAGGTCGAATTGTCCTCTTTCATCATCGATTTCTTTCCGATGTTTTCTCTGCATCCTCGGAACGCAAGACTTCCATTTGCAAAGCTGAAATTACCCAAGGGAGCAACTGTGGTGTTGTCAACTGTACTTGAATTTGATTTGGCAGGTAGGTTGAGCAGAATAGCATCGTGGAATTTGAAATGGTTAAAGGCACTTTCCCACTGCATGCCAGGATCCCGGATGATTGTAATGTATTGTGTACCTGGTGCGAAGTATCTCTTCATCGCATCACGCTGGTAACGCACGTGGACTGCAATCATGTTATAGTTTCTATAATTAGGATAGTCACCAGCTGCTATGTGAATGGGGGGTAAAAAATGGGTTTCCGCCATTTTGTCCGTGAACGGGAGATGATAAAAATGGCCATTCCCAGACGAATGGCGGTTAAGGACGAAAGACAAGTTATGAAAGAATCCATATCTATTTATTATCGTCTGTACGCTTGTTGAACCAGTCTTCAGTGTCTTTATATAGGCGATGTTCTGAACTGGCGAACATGATGGAGGGCGAGATAAAGCTGAAATATTCAAAGGCCAGTTCTCTGAAAAATTACCGGTTGCCATGGAAACATTAATGGTTGGTACGATGCTGCCATTGTATAGACTCATTGACGTCACATTCCATCGTGGTAATGGTATAGGAGGATTATACTTGCTTCGTTGGTATTGCCCTGATCCACCCAGCCTGCAAGGAGACAGAGTGATCATATCTTTATGTATGACACATGCTATGGCGACAATTTCTCCTCTGCCGGTGTTCACGCCTAGACTACATTTTTTCCTGTTAGATGCATTATTAGAGGAACTTCTAAAGCTCCAGTTACGCCCCTCCCCCATCAAATTAGATAATTTGTGTAATTTCAAAATAAACATGCCATTTAAATCATGCTTCGACTTCATGAAAGGCTGCAACCATCACCATTTCATTTCATTTCAGTCTAGAACCGTACCAATGACACCCGAATCCGCAGATTACACGACGTTTTTCCGAAGGTTCATAATTGCGAAGGTTCGTATTTCCGAACGTTCGTTACAATGACGGTTAGTAGTTCCAAAAATGAAATAGGGTTCATAATTAAAAAAAAAAAAAAAAGAGGGTTCATATTTCCCAAGGTTTTTAATTCCGAAAAGTTATGTAGGGCTCTATTGCATTTTCGGAATTATAACCTTCGAAATTATGAACCCTTTTTCACTTTCGGAATTACGATCGCTATTTCATTTTCGGAATTACAAATCTTCGGGAAAAAAACGAGTACTCCCAATCCGCACACATCGGAGCCACGTTTCATAATTTTTAAAAAAATCAATAACAAGTGCCACATTTCTGGGCTGAAGAATCCTGTGAAAAGAGGGTGGGATCCATTTTGGCAGCATGAGTGAAGACTATTTGTCTTGCCCTTCAAATGAGAAGGGGGGGGGGGGGGGTTGAGTACGAAACGGACCCACGACTCCCTCCCTCCCACTGAAAAAAATGAAGAAAATAAAAACTTATTCACAATCTACCCAACAGGTTCTAGGGATCATGGACTTAATGCTACGTTTACAATTATGTTCCCGGCGGCCACGGCAGCCCGGTAGTGCGCCGTGGGATTTTGGCCATTTTTTCTTCTTATACAAGTTTTGTTAGGTCTTGCTAAGTTTTCTCAGGGTCTCTCACGGTATCCGTGACGGGTCGTGGGGGAAGGGGCTGCTGAGTCCAGGAGGCTCAAATGCGCACTACGGTTCGGCCCGCGGTCTACCACGGATGCCAGACTGCCAGTACGTTCCCCTCCCGGCCCGTCACGTTCTGATGGGGTCCCTCACGTTTCTCACGTTCTGATCAAGGTCTGACACGTTTTTCACGTTCTTTCAAGGCTTTCGTGGGCGCCCTGCAGCTTTGGAGCACATTTGTGCCCGCGGTATAAAAGAAGGCCTCCCAAGCAATAGCAATCTTTGTATCCTGAGACTTCGACGTCGTCGATTGCTTAGACTCGAATGAAGCTCCCCTTCCGGTGTAGCGGCAAATTTGGTTTCCGGCAGATTCGGTTTCAGTCATAGAATCCGCCGTTCTAGAATGATATCTGCCGACGGTAACGATAGCCGCCGGCGGATTCATTACTAAATACCGAATCTGCCGCGGAACCGTATCTGCCGTCACACCAGCCCGGCTTTTCTGTACTCCCTCGAGACCGTGCGCGCCGTGTCAGACCGTAGTAGAATGCAACGCGCCGTATCGCGCCTGGCCCGTAAACCGTCACATGCCGGGATGCGTCTTTTTTTTTCTGCCAGGACTTGTGCCACCGACAAGAGAGGGCAGTATTTGAGTGTCAAGAGCAGAGCCTTCCATACAAAGAGTTTGGCCAACTCAACAATAAGCGCCATGTTGTAACCCAACGACCGCGCGCACTCGCCTTACGTGAGTGTGTATTAATACATGGGGTATGGTGGGGAGCCCTATATGTCTACGCACCCTGCTAAGATTTTGATCTGAAAATGATCAACAATTCCTTTAATATTTCCCTAAAGATAATTTTATATTATTTCTGATATTCTAAAGAGTAAGTTTGCAAAAAATCTCATAAAAATAAGAGCAAGATCACAATGCTATTTTCACAAGAAACCACGGCCGTGTTATTTCACCATTCATTACACGCAGTTCTGGAGTTTTGACGTGAAAGACAACATTTTGAGGCTTGTGAATAAAATGTCTGTAATAAGACCATTTCCCCAATATTTTGACTCGTTGGATGCATATCAATTTTGTAACAGGTGCTTAAAATAGGTTTATTATATCGATATAAATCGCAAAGATTAATCTTGCAAAGTTATTGGAGCAAAATAATCCATTTAAATAGACTCTGGTAATATTGATAAATAAATCATTCATATTTTCGAAAATACGTCAGCTTTTGAACATCTTCGCAATTTATCGTCATATGACTAAGCATACCTGAAAGACCAACTTATTCATACTTCACTGTGTGCAGCAATTTGTGCATATTACCGTGGGGGGGGGGGGGGGGGGATGTCTCACTGAGACCTGTAACATCATCCGCGTAAATCACTTTCTGAAAAGCGCCCTAAACGGGGACTGCCGTAGGAGTAGTTTTGATTAAAAAAACAAAAAACAAACAACAACAACAAAACAACAGGGAAACCCGTTTAACATCTCTCATTTTTATACCCTTAACTCTTTCAGTGCCGATGTCACATTTATGTGACAGATAGACTTGTCATTTTTATTCACCAATTGCTCGACCACAGGAAAGGTAAATGGTGGTCAATGTATATCAAAATCTTGAGCATAAATCAAGCATTCTAACTATGCTACCATAGAAAAATTTCCAGAGATTATTGCAGATTTTTAAAAAGATATTTACCTTATTTCAACATTAAACAATAGTAAACAAATGAGAAACCAAAAATTAATGGACAAATTTAAAAATTTGAAAAGTAAGCACTGATAAAATTTTGGTTAAATTTTGAAGACAGCTGAACCCCTTGGCACACGGCGATTTCCGAGGATCTTCTTCTTATCACCTCTGAATTTGATACCCTTTTTCTTGATTTTTGCTGTTTTTGATACCCTAAACGCGTAACCCGGGTTACGCGCCTAATGCTGAAAAAGTACCCTTTTTATCGCGGATGATGTACAGGTCTCAATGAGACATGCCCAAACAAAATTCAAAATGGTTATTGGCATGAAAATAGAGTCGCGAACGTATGTGGCACACATCCACTCCCCATTATAATAGGTGTAGGCGGGGAAGTGGGCTCAAGGGGCCAAGCCCCCTTGCTCTCATCCTAGAAAACAAAAAGAAAAAAAAAAATGGATTTATTTCCTGCACGTCAGCACACATTGGTTCGACCAACTAAAATTACAAAATGTGGCTACTTTGGGTAACCATACAGAAATATTTATGCAAAGGCCTTGCATACATTGTGTATAAACAGTTCTCAGAAGAAGGGGGAGGGAAACTTTGTATACCGTGCACTCAAACACATACGAGGTTATCTTATACCATGATACCATTTCATCATGATTACGTATAACTGGCAAAGAAAATTTAAATAAAAACAATTTTAAGACAAATTGTGGACTTATTATAGGAGTTACAAAATTATTTTAAATGTTCAGAAAGTTGAACGTCATGTAAAACCCATCTTCTGTGTCTTAAGTAAAGGGTTTCTCCTTCCAAAAAGTGTACAATGTTGTGCAAAATATCCTCAGACTAAGTGTGGTTTCTTCGATGTTGAATAACGATTTGTGTTCTACACCATTGTAAATATCAGTCAGTTATCACTTCTTCACAAAAATATTCTAACCTTTAGTTTAGCATCAGATGAATTAAATGTTTTGACATACACAAACCATGCTTTAATGCCTTGAACTTTACTCCTTGCTTTTCTTTATACTTATTGCAAACAGTCTTCTATATCAAGGTCTTATTCATATTTGTTCCCTTCCCTGAACGACTGGAACATCCCCATGCAAAACAGCACGGCATTTTGAAGTAAATCTAGATCGCAGATTTCACGATTCTGGTTCTACATCTCATCGATCATACACGCAGTGCAGTATTAGTCCATGGGCCAGGAACCGAAAAGGTCCCCCCCCCCCCTTAGGCACAATTTTAAATGATGTTTTTCTGTTAGCTAGGACCCTCAGCTATCAGAATCTGCTTGTTTGCCATAAAGTTTGTGGTGGGTGTGGCCACCAGGGCCGTTACCATGGTAACGGATCAAGAAAAATGTGAATTTTAGGAAAAGTCATATAATTCCAATTCACCAATCTAAAAATACTTGAAAAGCATCGTAATATATGTATTTTAAGGTGCCCAATCGATTGCAAGCATAATCAGAGTCATTTAAAGTCATGATCATGTCAAAAAATGGCCGTTACTATGGAAACGGTACCGTAAAAAGCGGGTATTTTTGACAAATTTCTAAACTTGTCAATATGAAATAGACAAAAAGGTGTCTGCACAAGCCTAAAGTATATTTTTCTATTAGCTAGGACCATCAGCTATCATTATCTGCCGATTTGATGTAGAGTTGGTGGTGGGTGTGGCCTCTAGGGCCGTTACTATGGTAACACATCAAAATATACTGGAATTTCAGAAAATACTGTATATTTGTAATTCAGTAGCTATAAAATATATGGTAAGCATCCAGATATGTGTATTTCAAGCTGCTCCACTGATTCCAACCACAATCTGAGCCATTTAAAGTCATGGGCGTGTCAAAAAAGGCCGTTGCTATGGAAACGGTCCAACAAAAAGCTGTTACTTGTGAAAAAATCTATAACTAACCATTACAAAATAGAAAGAAAAAGGTGTTTGCACAATCTTTAATAATGTGTTTATATTAGTTATGACCCTCAGCTATTATAATTTGCCTGTTTGACATCAAGGTGGTGGTGGGCGTGACCGCTAGGGCTGTTACTATGGTAACATATCAAGAAATACTGGTATTTGAGATAATACCATGTATTTGATATTTAACAACCTTGAATACAAGGCAAGGATCCTAATAGATGTATTTCAAGCTTCCCGACTGATTCCAACCACAATCTGAGTCATTTGAAGTCATGGGCGTGTAAAAAAAGGGCCGTTGCTATGGAAACGGTCCCACAAAATTCTGATATTTGTGGAAAATATCTATGATTTATCAATACAAAATAGAAAACATCTGTCTGCACAATCTTAAATCATGTTTTTCTGTTAGCTAGGACCCTCAGCTCTCATATTCTTCCTGTTCGACATAAAGTTGGGGGTGGGCGTGGCCACTAGGGTGGTTACCATGGTAACACACCAAGGAATTGTATTTTAGAAAATACCATATATTTGTAATTCAACATCACAAAAACAAATTGTAACCATCTAACTCTATGTATTTTGGGGTGCCCGTTTGATTGCAAGCAGAATCTGAGTGATTGAAAGTCACCGTCATGTCAAAACATGGCTGTTGCTATAGAAACAGTATGATAAAATTGGAATATTTCTGTAACTAATCAATAAAAAACAAAGAACAAGTGTCTGTACAGCCTGAAATGGTGTTTATCTGTCAGTTAGAACCCTCAGCTATAATCAAAAGCTTCCTAATAGCCACAAAGTTGGTTGTGGGTGAGACTGTCAAGGTAGATACCATGGTAAGGCACCAAGAAACAGAGTTTTAGAATAATAAATAATCATAAATTGATCTTACTTACCCAGGATAGCCACATCAGTAATATTAATGCCTTGCAACTATCAATCATTGCGGGGTACACATTTCATACATCTGGGTCAAGTGAAACAAATGTGGGCAAAATACCTTGCCCAGGGATGTAAGCACTGATCAAGGATCGAATCCAAGACCCCTGGTATGAGAGTGAAAGGCCTTCACCAATATACCACAGTGCTTCCACCATGTATTTGTAATGTAACGAAGTACAATGTAGGCATCTAATTATACACAAATGAAGCTGCGCCTTTAATTGCAATCAAAAGCTGGGATATTTTAGGTCACAGTCATATAAAAATATGAATAGCATAATAAGAAAGCGAATATTGTTTTTGAAGAAAGGGATATTCATGTATCTGAATCATGAATTATCATAAACAAGTGCCCAAGTTCATAAATTTGTAACTGTCCTATTGGTTCAAATCCAGATCAAGAATATTTTCCAGGTTGGAGGCCTCAAGTTCATGTCTGCTAGGACACTTCTAATGGCAAATGAAGATGCAAATGTTAAAATAGACATGCATGGCTTCTGAAAATTCACTGCATAAGCCAATTCATATAATATTGAAACAGTACCACTGTACTTTTAGATACTCTCATCTACTGTGTTCTCGTATTACACAGGATCCGTTACTGTAACTTTGACTGCTTGGTAGGTGTTGTACTGTGGCTGTGAGCAACAACATCACCTTAAGAATATTGGCATTGCAGAAAGTGGCATTGTTGTAGTTTAACATTTAAAATAATATAACAGTCTAGACATGCTAGATATCTCCATTGCAAGCAGCCTGAATGACTGCATTGAAAATGTTAATCATTTAAGACGATGATCATATCCATAATCGCTGCGAAGGCAGATGTATGATCGAGAAATCTATTTTTAGAAAAAAAGTGCCATATTTCTGTGAGTTTGTAACACGAAACATAATGTTGGTGATGATATTATTTTTATAAAATGAATTTCTGTCTGTGCTGCGAACTGCAATGTGTCGGTATTGAGTTCACGGTCATTTCACGGTCATCTGTGAACTGATAACTGAGGTACACAAGTGTCCACACGCAGTTGACATGATTGAGAGCTACTCCACTTTCCCCCTGCAAGGGGTTCTATAAATGGATGCCATTAGGAATCAGAAGTTAGAGAGCATCCTTTGAATAGAGGTACAGAACATTTTCAGCAGAATTCCTCTTGCAGTAACACCCGCTACTTTGGATGAGGTTGAGGATTACCCGTCAGAGTTATCATGAAGAACAGATACAAGAGGGCATTTACATACTTCAGAAGTACATACAGAACTATACTAATTGAATTCCCTCTAGAGTGAAGTGAGGATTCACTCATCATCTTCATCCAAACCATAGAGACCTTACTCCAGCATTTCAAAAAACTGTGTTCTCTTCCAACATAGTGGTGGAGGTAGATGACACCTATATCTCCATCCTGAGTTCTGACTTTATTCTGCCAAACCAAACACCAGCAAGATTTGATAATATCCTCACCATGACCTTCTCAGCCTGTGATTCAAGCCAGATAAGAGTGCCTCACCATATCAGACTTGTAAGAAAGTCAACCAAGTTTTAATAAGAGAATACTCAGTTCAAGTAAGGCTGCAGAAAGCCTTAAAGCTTTAAAATATTATATAGACAAACCCACTGGTGTTCACTAATTTCACGATATCATGGACTTAGCCACTAAACTGCGCTACCCCCATCCTTTATCCAACCATGCTTAAGGCAAGATAGTTCAAGAACCATCTCACAAACTATTGGCTATATCTCCTGTAAAGCCAAGAGAACTGCAGCTTACCTGTAAGGGCAACTAATGTGTAAACTTATAGGTCTTATGGTCCCCAACACATCAAGTCCATGGCTAATATACATGTAACCCCAATCATGCAAGTCATGAGAATGCTGAGCTGCAATTGCACCACAGGCCTTCTCAGTGGCTCTTTTGAATACCTTCTAGCAAACATAAAAACCTCCAGGCAGCTATTAGCACTTTAGTTCTGGACTAGAGCTATGATAAGGCACCCAAAAGTTCAATTCTTTGGCCCTGTTTCTGATGAAGCCCATATCCTAGACCACCTTGGTTATGCGGTTAATCCTTAATGAACATGCAGATTTCTTATGAGCAGGATTAGGGGAAAAATTGCTAAATTCTATTCCAATCTCCCCATATTTATTTCAAGTAGACAGGTTTAGCTACAGACCGACAAGTTTATCATCTTATGAAATCTGTGACTGGAGGTTAATCCATGTATTAAGCCTCCACAAGGCATAGGGGTGGAAGCATAACTACTCAAGTACAGCTAACCAGTTAGGATCAACTGTTGTTACTGCAAAGGTCACAAATTCAAACACAATTATCAACTCAGACACCTACATCTTGCCCGGAACTATCCGAACAGTTAGAAAATGTATTTGCAACATAACTGCTGCTGTGTAATAACAAAAATATGTCACCTTTTTTTTTTTCAATTTCTGAATTTTCATAATAATATTACCATAGCAACAACCCTGTTTTGACATTACTATGGCCTTAAATGATTTGGATTATGACTGTAATAACTCAGGCAGTTTATGATATGTATATCAAGACCAATATCTTGTGTTTTTCTACTGTTAAAACAGAAATATAAGTCATTTTCAAACAATTTCCAATATTTTGATGGTGCATTGCCACAGTAATAATGGTGCTGGTGCTCACACCCACCATATCGTCATCAGTTTTACCTGACTGTGACCTTGAAAGCACAAACAAAAAAATTGCACTCAAACGGGCTGCTTGAAATAGATGTAATGCCTAATAAGTATTTTCACGTTGTTGAATTACAGATGTATGTTATTTCCTATTTTATTACCATGGTAACAGCCTGAGTGGTCGCCCGACATCCAACTTTGTGGCAGTCAGGGAGGATATAATACCCAGGGTCCTAGCTAACAGAAAAAACATCATTTCAGGTTGTGGAGACCCTTACTTTATACAGGGTATTGAATAGTTACAGATTTTTTCACAAATATTTACCATTTCACCATACCGTTTCCATAGCAACAGCCATTTTTTGACATGAAGGTGACTTCCAATGACTCAGATTTTGCTTGCAATCAAACGGGCACCCCAAAATACATATAGTTAGATGGTTACAATTTGATTTTGTGATGTTGAATTACAGATATATGGTATTTTCTAAAATTCAAATCCCTGGTGTGTTACCATGGTAACAACCCTAGTGGTCACGCCCACTACCAACTTTATGTCAAACAGGAAGAATATGAGAGCTGAGGGTCCTAGCTAACAGAAAAACATGATTTACGCTTGTGCAGACAGTTTTTTTTCCATTTTGTATTGATTAATCATAGATATTTTCCTGAAATATCAACATTTTGTGGGACCGTTTCCATAGCAACGGCCTTTTTTGACACGCCCATGACTTCAAATGACTCAGATTGTGGTTGGAATCAGTAGGGCAGCTTGAAATACATATATTAGAATCCTTACCATATATTTTATGCTGTTAAATGACAAATATACATTATTTTCTAAATTCCAGTATTTCGTTATATGTTACCATGGTAACGGCCCTAGCAGTCACGCCCACCTTGAACTCTATGGAAAACAGGCAGATTATGATAGCTGAGGGTCCTAGCTAATAGAAAAATATAATCTAAGATTGTGTAGACACCTCTCTGTCTATTTTATACTGATAAGATTAATTTTTTTTCAAAAATGTCCACTTTTTATGGAACCGTTTCCATAGTAACGGTCAATTTTTGACATGACCGTGACTTTAAATGACCTAGATTTTGGTTTCAATCAATCGGGAAGCTCAAAATACATATATGTAGATGCTTACCAGTCATTTTTCAAATTTCTCAATTAGAAATATTGGGTATTTTAGTAAATTCCTATATTTCCTTGATACGTTGCCATGGCAACGGCTCTGGTGGCCACACCCACCACTAACTTTATGGCAAACAGGCAGATTCTGATAGCCGAGGGTCCTAGCTACCAGGAAAACATCACTAAAAATTGTGCCTAAGGGGGGGGGGGGAGGGGGGTCTACGGTGGCCCACAGACTATATATACAGTGAATGCATGCTAGCGCTATGCATTGCATGCAGTTGTAACTCGCGCGCTCACACTACATTGGGTCACAACATGGCGCCTATTGTCACGTTATCGCAAAAAACTCGAACCGGGTTGGTCAAACTCTGTGTATGAAGGGCTCTAGTCAAGAGCAGTGCCATCCATACATAGAGTTTGGCCAACTCTGCTCCAGTGGGTAACAATATGGCGGCATTTAGCTTTGTTAGGCAAGCATGCAACAAAGGAATATACGCCATGTTGTGCCCAACTGAAACCGAGTTGGCCAAACTCTGTGTATGGATGGCTCTGGTCAAGAGGCCCCGTTTTGAAGACTTTGAGAGAGACTACAATTTTAACACTTGTATTTTCTCAAAGTTTCACCTTATTTTATTTCAGTAAAAGAAAATTTTGTCAATGATGAACCCTGACGAGACTCGAACTCGGGTATCTTCGTGACAAGCACATCCTAGATCCAAATGTGCCACAAGGAGAACTGCTAGTTTGTTTCGCTCATTTTATTATGTCCCTACAATTGTTTTTCATAAATATGCATGCAGACTAGTCTTGACGGAATAAACCGTATTGTCACCCCCTTGACTAGAGTACCTTTATATAGAGAGAGTAGCGACATGGACGTCTGACTTTTCTGGAAACAAAATGGCGTTCGAATTCTTTCCATTAAGAACACCCAGGTGCTCATCGGAATTGAATAGAAATGTTGCACAGCAGTGGAAACATATTTTATATAATTATAAAGATATGTCCTGCACAGGTTACTTTTTCCTGCATTGTTAATCTACGATTTTACCAAATTTATTAAAGCATAGCATAGCAGTGGAAACAAAATGGCGTTCAAATCATGAGTTGTCGCTACCACAGAACTCCTAAAGACGTAGAAGGCTCATACCCATTCCCAATGCACAGATCGCGGTATAGCCGTCAAACCCGCTGGAGGATTCGCTCGAGTGCACACGCCGCCATATTGCTTAGTCCTCGATCTTTTCAACTAGCCCACCAGACCGTGTGCTTCTCAATGCCTATTTATATTATATCGGATCTTCTCTATCAAAATAAATGGTCTTGTGTCTTCTTCACTTGAAATTTTGAAGTTGGCTTTTCCACTGAAGTTCAGTTGCTTTTCATAGATAAGTAACGTCAACTAATATCATGTACATTTTTTGGAGGGGGAAGAGGTTGGTTCTCTTTCAATTAAGACACAAAGGTTAAATTTTTATTCTCTCAAGTTCAAGATAATATTAAACAGTTTTTTTTTTCTATCAATATCATTTTTAGTTCTCTTTCAAGAAGGCAGCCTGAGTTCATTTGTTCACCGTCATCCTTGACACCCCTTAGGAAAAAAAAAACAAAAACAAAAGCAAAATACATTTTCTTGTAGGCCTACACGTTAAAAAATATATACTTCCTCTTTTGTATCATGTAGATGACTTGCATAACGTTATACTTTTTGTACAGTGTTATCTGGTATAAAAAGGCCTACAAATTTGTTTTGATTTAAGGGTTTGTTCAACATGCTTCTGCCATGTTTCTTTTTATCTTTGATGATAATCCTTATATAAGTCAGGACTTTATCGAGTAAAGCATAATCATCATAGAACCTCAACTTCTACCACTATTTTGGGGACTGCCGGTGATTTTGAATACAAGTACAGCACTTGTGTAATAAATTGTGATTCAGTGTTTTATATGTACAATAAGAAATATTGCTGCAAATTTCACGTGTTAAATACCATTTTGGCAAAGAATTGATCGAAAAATCAACTTAAGGCAATTTCAATAACCATGTCCATTGTCTATTGAAATGAGCGAACATTACAATGACGTATTATGTAATCCGAACAGGGTATTGAAATTGCTCTAAAGTTGATTTTTCGAAATCCTTTGCTGTCGAGTTCTTTGCATCAAATTATAATTGTACTGACTTGTTTGCAGTTAATTCATGGCTCTCGAATTTGATTGGCTGGGCAAAGATAAATGATTAAATCTTGCTTCCAATTTTGCAGTTGTGACAAGCGCTTCGTTGGGCTTGATGTATTTATTTTTAGTGTTCTTATTTAGAGTGGGAATCTATATCCTACCAACCTTCAACAAAACACTCCTGGCAATTTATTTCAAGTATTACAAGAGAGATTTCCCTCTTTTTTTTTTTTCTTGGTTCATTTCAATACTAGCATTAACAAAATCGAGCAATTTCTGTAAGATTTTATATCACCCTAGTGTTATATTCCAACGATCAAACATTTTTATACTGAATGTCGTTGACGCGACGAACTGCATGAATCTGGAGAGCGAAGGACTAACCAAGATGGCGGCTATCACGTGATCACGTACGAGCGATGGCTACAATTTCGCACCCGCACGAGCCTTCTACGTCTTTAGGGGTTCTGTGGTCGCTACTCTCCAATAGAGGTACTCTACTCTTGACACTCAAATACTACCCTCTCTCGTCGGTGGCACAAGTCCTGACAGGAAAAAAAAGTAGCTGCCGGGACACGCCATGATTGAACGCGACAAAACGTCTACCATACACCCTAGCTTGCCGTGAGTACCGTGACAAAACGTGGCAAAACGGGACAAAACGCGCACTAAACGTGGCAGAACGTGACAAAGCTTGAAAGGATCGTACGATGTCGGGGATTACATATGCTTCCCGTCCCACTACGGACCGCCTCCAAGTTTTGTTACGGCCTATCACGTTTCGTGGCATTCACCTTGTTTTACTACGGCTTACTAGGTTTCTTGTCCGCACCGTGACTGCCGTGGCATATTTTTTGACAGTTTAAAAAACTGGCCCGGCATTCACGGCAACCACGACCTGTCACTTTTGCCCATCCCGCCCCCCTCCCCCCGTATTGTCTCACGTCCTTCCCGTTTTGTCCACCGTGGCCTGAAACGCGACTGCCGTGGCCGCCTGGAACAACGTAGCATAAGCGGCACTAAAACACCCCCTTCCCCTTTCTGACCACCTCTAGATGGTGTCCTTTCATGATAAGATTAAATCCCCCACTTACCGAAAACCACATGATGATGAAGAGACTATTGATCTTGAGAAATCTTGGTTGAATTCAAAGACGCTCAATATTATAAAGACGATGGCCAGAACGATTAATAAAATAAAGCTCTCCTTGTGCTGCAGGTGCAAAATTGACAAGTGACAATATCACATCTGGGCCCTCTTGCATAAAAAGTTGCGATTAAACGCAACTCACAAAATTAAACGCAACTTGATTTTCAACCAATCAGGATCGCGTATTTGGGACTTGCGTTTAATTTTTTGAGTTGCGATTAAACGCAACTTTTTATGCAAGAGGGCCCTGATGGGTTAATACAGGTTTTCCCGGTTAAATTCATCAAAACAGCAGCCAAATTGATGCACAGTAACTCGATTTCATTTGAATTTGAATGCTCATCAAGATTAACATTCATTTGCCTAAAATGAGCTTTCAATTTGATTTTTATGGTAAGCGATCGTATACTTTCATCATGCATTTTGATAAAATGAGCATTCAAATTAGAATTTTACCCAAGGATAATTCAAATTCACGGGAAGTTAGGATCGCGAACCTTTTGTAATTCGACTTCATCAACTGACAAGCATTTTCGCGATTTAAGCAATGGATTTAACAATGCACTCCTTCCCTTCGAATTTTCAAATTGTTTTTAAAAGATAAGATTCAGAAACAATATGTAAAGACATGTTCTTGCAGTGTCATAAATCAAGAATAAATGATAATGATGAAAAATGATATTACTCTACAAAAATGTAAAATTATGGAACATAACAAAGTTGATAAACAAACGCAAACGCCTCGGAAAGATTTCTGACTTTGAAGAGGGGTTGCTCAAGCCCAGTTAGTACCCCTCCTATTTTGGGGGGCCCTGCATGTGATTATCAATAACAAAAATAAGAAATAGCAAAGCGAATGGTCAACTGAAAAAATAAGTTGTCGTAATTAATTTGAATGACGCTTTGGATTCTTTAAATTGAACGACGATAACTTAATTTGGATGTTCGAAGAATTTTTCGATGCTGGAAAGTGAATTTGAATGCCTGAGAACTAATAAGAACCAAAGGAGTAAACGGGACGAGCAAATCGCTTGAATAGACCTGTTCACAAAGTTATTCAGATTTATGGATGTTTCTTTCCTGGGGACCTAGTAACCATTGTATCGAAGTATTCCATTAACCTGCACTCTTAAAAATCCCGGGTCAGATTGACCCGGAAATCAGTCCGTTGGGGACACACTCCGTTCCGGGTCAAAAATGACCGGGAATAAGGTCCGATGTGACACAGAAAGGACCAGATCTGACCTAGAAATGGTCACATCGGACCTTATTCCGGGTCATTTTTGACCCGGAACGGAGTGTGGCCCAAACGGACTGATTTCCGGGTCAAATCTGACCCGGGATTTTTTAGAGTGTGTTATTAATGAATGAACTACAATACTTGAAATCCAGTTTGTATACATTACTTGTTCCTATGTCTGACAAGCCTCTGACAAGCTTTCAGGTTGCCAAGAACAACGGTTTTGTTTCAAAATTACGCATAGAATTTGAATATATTTGTGAACAGGTCTATACGAGCGTTTGAAAATGAATTTGAAAGCTAATTTTGCGAATTTGACCGGGAAAATCTTAGCATTTAAAAAAATGTGTATAAACATTTCTGAGCGTAAAACATATGTGTAAAAGTACTTTGAAAAGTTAGTGGCTTTCTTTGCTTCACATTTGAGTGTATGTGTGTACAGGTGTAATAATCTTGATATTAATCTGTGTAGCTTTGCATAGGTCCTATCTGTGTGATGATTAGATCTCGTGATACAAAAGCTCCTGCTAAAATGTTATTCAATAAGATAAAGTCTTATTCTAACGAGAGTAGTACTAATTTTTACCTATAGTCCCCCAACAGCTAAAGATCAGGGGCGTCGCTAGAACATTTTGAATGGGGGGGGGGGGGGGAGGGGATGAGACACCCAAATTTGCAAATTTGCAACAACAAAAAAATACTGCACCCTAATCTCTCCCCCACAAATAATAATAATGAAAGAAAATCGCAGATGAAGAGATCCTAATCATTCGGATATGTGGATATTCTGGCACCTCGCTGCCCAAATATGAAGTGGTGGTTGTCCGAATATCGGAACTTTGAAAATCCTCATGGGGGGGGGGGGGGGGGCTGCAGCCCATTGCCGAAGGGGGGATGCCTTTTGCCCGAATATTAACGTTCCAGTTTTTTGCTAGGGAGCAAAAATAATTGGCTAGTTCTTACTTCTTTTTCTTTCCTTCCCTTTTCCTTTCCTTATCTTTCTGTTTTTGTTTTCCTTTTCTTTCCCTTTTTTCTTTCCTTTTTTTTTTCTTTCTCTTTTCCCCTTTCCTTTTCTCCTTCCTCTTCCCTCTCCCTTTTCCCTCCTTTCTTTTGCCGACAGAGGTGGTGCATTTGCCGACAATTTTGAGGGGGGGGGGGGCACCCCCACATTCACCCCCATCTAGCGACGCCGCGGCGCTTCTAAGCTTTGAGCCACTTGGAATTCGGGCCCTGGGACCCGTTGTGCACATTATATATAAAAATATGTCCTTCACAGGTTACTTTTTCCTGAATTGTTAATCTAAGATTTTACCAAATTTATCAAAATTACACAAAATGGTGAAATGAAGCCCCAGGTGCCCATTGTTAAAAAAAGGCAACTTGTTATATATTAACTTGTAAAATTATTGAATTGTTTATGTGTAAAATGATTTTAACTGTGATCAGGGAAACATTACTTAGTTTGAAATTGACAAAATAGTTGGTACAGGTGCCCATTGTGAAAAAAGGGTCCAAAACTTACTTAGTTTTAAAGTTAAGTAAAATCTCAATCTTATTTTTTAAAATTTTGTGATAAAAGCACCTAATGTGGGCCAAAGGTAGATGACTACGTCATACGCAAATTTGGATATTGAGCCATCAAAATTCTGCCCAGGGGGCCATGGCGGCCATCTTTCCAAAGTCTGCATGCTGTACTTTTTCTGTACCATTATACGTATCAAATCTAACTCAGGCGTAATGTATCATGTTCATTTCATTTTGAAATAATTAGGCCTCAGTTCATCAAACATAATAAAATGTGGCTTAGATGCCCTTTTGTGATGTAAGGCCCCTGGTAGGAAATAGTCAAATATAAGATATTTCAAGAAATAACAATTTATATTTGGGTGTGATGTGACAGAGCTGACAATCTAGGTGCCGCTTGTAATATCAGGGGGTCCCGTCTTAATATCGGAGTGCCTAGATCGTGGAACCAGCAAAGCGTCCCAAATATTCTGCGCTCCAGTTTAGTACCCAGGTGACGGTGAAAAATTCCTGCCTAGTATATCTCGAAGGGGAATTCCACTTTAGTATGTAGTTAATTTGAATAAAAGTAGATAACTAGAGTAACAGACTGGTGAAATTTTGAGCAAAATCCGATAAAAAATAAGAAATTTGTGAATTTTTAAAGTTGTTTTTGATCAAAAAATAAATTGACGTATTTTGCGACCTCCTCTCCCATTAGCTCTTTACAGAAAATTTTATAAATGTTCATTTTCTTAGTTGTTGATGAAGGAATATAATATTCGTTTCATAAAGGTTTTGTGTAAAAACTTAATTATGTGCAATGGAATTATCTAGGGTACACGTGATTCGATATTTCTTTAGAAAAAATGGAAATTTAGTGTTTTTAAAGTTCTGTACAGGGAAAATGAGAGAGGAGTTCGCAAGATGCGTCACATAATGGGGCCTCCTTCATAAATGGGCACAAAAAGCACCTTTCAAGAATTTGGAGGCCTGGAAATTTTTAATATGAATCCAAAATACTTCATTAGATTTAGATTTGCTCTAAAATGTTGATTTTTTTATTTTTTTAATTTTTTTTTTACAAATTATACACGAAAGATATCCTGCGGCAGTCAGTGTGAAAATGGACACAGCTGGCCTAAGGGACCGGATATGATATATCTCAATATACATTTGTGCCAGTTAAGTTTGATGCTTCTATCACCAACTGCACTATCAAGATCAAGATTAGGGTACTAGGATCTGAAAATTTTATTTTAAACATATACATTATTTTGGGCCCTTTTCCACAATGACCACCTATTTTTTTTTTTCGATTCTGAATAGGGTAATGTTCTTCTGATCACAATTAGGATCATTTCAAACATATTCTATAATTCAATATTTTTTCCAAACATTTTATTTATAAATTTTTGAAGCCTGGAACTTAAAATATGATTACAACAAAACCTAGATTTGTTAAAAATATATCAGTTTTGGACCAAATATACAGAACACGTAACCTATGGCGGCAATTGTAAAAAAAAATGGGTACAATGGCCGCAGGGCTCGAATTCCAGGTGGCTCAATATCCAGGTCTGCTTAAAACATATACATATACCTGTATGCTAAATTTGGTGCTTTTATCATAAAACAATAACAATTGGCCCGGAATTCGTTGCTATGCCTCCCTACCAATAGGGAGAGACTGCATGAGACAGAAAGAGAGAGAGAGAGAGAGAGAGAGAAAGAGAGAAGGAGACATAGAGAAAGAGAAGGAAAGAAAGAGAGAGAGATAGAGAGAGAGAGAGAGAGAGAGAGGGGGGGGGGGGGTGAAGGCGGAGGAACGAAAAGATGATATGACCCATCCCGCACCGCCCACACCACCCGTCTCTAAGATCGTTCTATCGTATTTCCTCAAACTAGCTTACAAGAACGACACAAGTGCCCCTCTGGAAAGACCACATCCCCACTACGTCACACTAATTCTACAGTCAACGATCTAGTGGTAAAAATCGGTGCTTCTGATATGATTTGACCTACAACCGTTGTTTACGGACAACAACGAGGACATAATTTTGGGGTCCAGGTTTCCTCCAAAATTCTGACAACAACAACAGCAACAAAAAAGAATAAGAAAGACGAAGGTCATCAGGTCTAAAAGGGGGAGGCACAATTTACAAAAAAGGGGGCTACAATGTACACTCTGGTTTTAAAAGGGGGGCCAGGGCTGGAAGTGCCTCCCCCCCCTAAATCCGCCCCTGCCTCCACTCAGCACTATATAAGCGTAAACCAGAGGAAATACAATACTGTCAATGTGAGGATTCCTCTACGAAAGCTAAATCATGCTAATGTACTTCATGAACTGTAACGTTAATTGTGAATGTGCCCATTTCCGCATTCAGATCAAAATTTACTTACTGAGAAATGGCACCTCATCTTGAACGGAGGATGCTGCAGAGTAAAAGTTTGATCAAAGCTCCAGTTAAATCAGTGGGACATCTACCACACACTGCATTAAAAATAAGAGAGCATCCGTAAGGGAACTAAGTAACCATATTACTCTGTATGGCGATAAAAACTTCGAAAGATTGCGGTTAAAGGGCAATCCAACCTTTGTAATAAGATGACTTGTGTGAAAGCAGAAAAATAAGAAAAACAGAACGGTGAAAGTTTGAAAGAAATCAGACAAGGAATAAGAAAGTTATGGATGTTTGAAAAATGAGATCACTACATCTATGCGAATCTCAAACTGGAATTTTGGCATGTTTGATGAGTCGATTGTGACATAACTTGCGGACAGGGTCGTCGCTAGAGGAGGGTGTCACACCCCTGACCCCTAACTCGAAATTGCTGTCAGCAAAAAAAATGGGGGAGGGGGGAAGAAAGGAGAGGGAAGAGAAAAGAGAAAAAGGAAAAGGAGAATAGAGAAAGGAGGAGAAAAAAAAGAAGAAATGAAAAGGGAAAGGAAAAGGGGAGGAAAGAAAAAGAAGGAAAAACTTGCTATTTTTTTTTTGGTTGTTTTTCGGAATGGGCTGCAGCCCCCTTCCGAGGATTTTCAAAGTTCCGATATTCCGGCACCCACAAATTTCTTATTGCTTGTCCGATTTCGGTCAAACTATCACCAATCTGCTTCTATTATTCTTCCTCCTTCTTTCAGAGAAGGTTTTATTTCCCTTTAACGACGACAGTGTGAGTCAATACAAAGAAAACCAATATTTAACCCTAAATATCGTTGCAATCAGATTTAATCGAAGGTAATCATATTGTAGCTTATCATGTTTCCTTTAATTTGATGATTGTTTACCAAGGGTAGCCTCATCAGTTCTGTTCTCCCCAATGGCCCTGCAATAATTTATCATTACCCCGGCTTTAGCCTGGCTATATCATCGAGCATTCAAGGAAATCTTCCTATCGGTTACCCATAACCATGGCCTGTGCTCAGTTTTCCAAATTAAAGAAGACATTATCAACTATCATACAATTATGATTTATTTCAGCGATTTTAATTGGTTTTTAAGATATTAAGGCTTGAATATGGGTTTCCTTTTTATTGAGTCACACTGTATATATTTACAGTACTGGTCACATTTATTACAACACGTGCTAAAATGAACAAATTTAAGGTTTATCTGCAGTGCGTCCCAGAAAAAAACGTAACTCTTAAACAAAGGCTTCTTGTGAATAAACTGTGAGATATATGAATATTACGCTTTGTTTTTCATGAATTAAAAGTAATATGCTTCCATATGATACATTGGTGATAATAATCCATACATTCTTCACAGAGCAACAGTGTTTTGAAAATGACATGTGAAAAATAATTTGTGACAAATTTGGGTAAATCCGTGAAAACGTTAGTATCACATGCGAACATGACGTAACATGAATATTAAGGGAAATGTAAGCTTTAAAAGATATGATACACAAGATTCCCATTGTGATGATACGCATTCGATCGGAATTTTGATCAAATATTGCCAGTGCCAGTTGCCGCGGGTGGCAGGGGCGTACATCCCTCGATTTTCTCAAATCACTGAATATCCATCTGGGGTGAAAAGTATCCCTCTTGTAATGGAAAAGGTGCCAATTCTGAGGTGGAAAATTGTCATAATTTGATATCTTCCTGCCTATATGCCCTTTATACAATGATTAACCACTTTGTGCCCCTTACTTTATTTTTTAAATGAAATTATCGCATTGCTGTCTGCGTTGTTCTTTAAAGAAATTTCAGTTCTGAACAATGCAAAAAATTATGTTCGCGGTGATTTCAGGCATCATTTCAGTACAAAATAACTCTTTCTCGACCCCTTCCAACAACAAAAATTCGTCTCTCTTTAATTTTATGATGAGGGAATTATCCTTACCCTCATTATTACAAGAAGCACATAACAGCAATTTTCTCATTAAGTTTTAAAGTTCATGTTTCCTTCGGGTCATGTTTGCATGTTCTCCTAACGTTTCACGGTTCACCCAAATGTGGCACAAATGGATTTTTACATGTCATTTTCAAAATAATGCAGCTCGGTAAAGCATGGACGTAGGCATGCCATTAAGCTATTATTTGAAAGGAGAATACTTCTACATAATGTAAAACAGATAACTGCGGTCATAGAGCACATAATTTTTGTTTTAGGGTTTATTTTTTTGGACGCAGTGTATACCTAGTTCTTTATTACCACAAATTTCGGCTTTTTAATTAAGCATTTGTGTATTTTCAGATTATAGTGTGGTGAAGAGATATGTCTTTAATCTGGTTTTAAAAGTGGCATGTGTTGGAGAGTCAAGGATAAATACAGGAAGATTGTTCCAGAGTTTGGGAGCACATACAAACATGACGAAAAAGGCACGATCGCCAAAGCGGGTGTGAGCTCGAGGACCATGGGCTACTTGAAGATGGGCAGATGTTAATGAACGAAGCCTGATATAAGATCTTTGATGTGTATGCCGGAGAGAGTCTTACAGGTTAACAGTAATATCTTGAAATGGTGCGTTGTGGCATGGGGAGCCAGTGAAGAGAACGAAGAATTGGTGTTATGTGTTTATCCTTCCTTTTGCGTGTGATGGAACGGGCTGCAGCATTCTGGATGCGTTGAACTTTAGTCAGATGTGAGGAGGGTAAATCAATCAACAAACTGTATTCCGGAATTTTCCTATTCTGTAAATGCCAAATGAAGCAGCTTTACATAATTTATGCATGTGCTGCTTGAATTCCGTCAAAACGCATTTAGATTACATCCTCTATTTTTATTTTCATTTCTACTTTAGTTTGGGTCTATGAATATCCTAAGCAATTTTCCATACTAACTTGTAAAGCGGTCCGTGAAATGCTCTATCCTTTCCAGACACGCACACACACACACCAATGTGTAATTAGATTTCACGAAGCTCATTTAAAAATGCAAGGTACTCCTATTTTCACATCTTCCACAAAAGTTTAACTGATTTTTCATCTTGTCTTTACCATCATGTCCTATAGTCCTTTTTTCAATTTTCAACTCTCAGTCCTAACTTCTACATTTATCAGTGTGTAACAAACAAGTAGTTCTTTTCGTCTGTCTCTCACAGGACGACTTCAAGTTGTGACACAAATCTGTAAACATGTATTATTTACATGTATAAATGATTTGGCATTTACATTTATCTGCTATTAATCATTATTATTATTAATAATAATATTATTATTATTATTATTATTTTCAATAATATTATTGTTGCTGTCACTATCATTACCATTATTATTA
The DNA here is from genome assembly GCA_025618425.1 of Heliocidaris tuberculata. NCBI lineage: Eukaryota > Metazoa > Echinodermata > Echinoidea > Camarodonta > Echinometridae > Heliocidaris > Heliocidaris tuberculata. The sequence goes on from CM046841.1 coordinate 40,340,911, forward strand.
CTATTATAAGTACACTGTAAAAAACTTTGCCGGTTTTTTCACGGGAAATTTCCTGGCAGTCAGGATGCCAGGATAGTAACATTTGCCCGTTTTTCCACAGTACATGTAAAATAACACATTTCCGTTTTTATGTTAAATAGTAGAAACTTTAATTTCTAACAGGAAAATCTATGCAAATTAAAACGGAACCAAGGAAACGATTTGTAATTTAACAGGGTAACTTGTTAAAATATGAGAAAACGTTTTTTTAACAGTGTTTTATGTCGAGCGATTGTAAATATATGCTTATTTCCGGTAAACCAACTAACTTGCTGTTATTTTACAAGAAAAAGACTGTAAAATTGAAATAACGGCAATAACTTGTAGTCCCAAGGGCCAGAGAGTCTGTAGTTTTACAGTTATTTTTTACAGTGTAACCTATCCTGCTTTAATCTATCTTATTCTCTGTCTTAATCTATCCTATCCTAGACCAAATAAGAACCTTGAGGAACACAGCAAGATTTTAATCGTTGGTAAGAATCTTGACCATTTATACTAACGAATTGTTTTCTGTCAGTGAGATAATTCCTGAACCACTCCAAGGCCTTCCCTCAAATCCCATAATGGGATAGTTTCTGCAATAAAATATTATGATTGATAGTGTCGAAGGCCTTGGAGAGGTCCAGGAAAATCTTAAAAATCTTAAAAATGCAAAATCCTCATTCCTTATTCTTGTTGTCAATGGCATGAGCTACTTTATCTAAAAACATAAGTATTGCACGTGTTGTGGAATGTTTCTGTCTAAAGCCAAACTGATTATCAGAGAGAATATTGAAATCAATAAGAAATTTCATTGTTCGTGAATAAATGAGTTTTTCAAGTATTTTAGAGAGGGACGTCAAAAGGGATATAGGGCGATAATTACCAAGATCTTGTGTGTTTCCTTTCTTAAAGACTGGTACGACCTTGGCGATTTTCATCATTTGCGGAACGATACCTGTTGTTATAGATAAATTCAAAATATGTGTTAAAGGTGATACAATTAAAAAGTAAGTTATTTACTATATCTATGACCTCATGTTCTAGGATTGGGGTGAAGAATAAGGAATGAGGATTTTGCATTTTTAAGAAGTATCGAAAGTCTAAGTCTGGTACAGGAATATTTTGGGCAAGATTCGGGCCAATATTTACAAAATAATTGTTAAATTCCTCTGCTATTGCAAGAGGATCAAGGGTTACTGTTCCATTTACGATGATCTTTGTAATTGGGGTTGATTTATTTTTTGTTTTCAAAACGTTATTAATTACCCTCCAAGTACATTTGATATCATCTCTTTGTAAATTAAATTGCCTCGTAGGATATTTCTTCTTGGCTAGTCGTAATGAGGTTGTTAGAATATTACTTATTTATCATATACATAAGTGACACTCAAAATTCGTCCGAAATTCTGTCATTTATTCTCTTCGCAGACGACTCTATAATATTTTCTTTTCACATCGCAACCCCCAAATGCTCCTTAAAATTGTAAATGATGAACTGAAACTGGTCCAAGCTTGGATAAATGCTAATAAACTATCTTTGAATGTTAAAAAACTCATTATATGTTGTTCAGTAATTCTATGAAATCCCTACCAGGGAACATATTAATTGACTATACAAATCTAAGCCAAGTGGATTCCACAAAATTTCTTGGTATCTACATTGACAGTGATTTATCATGGAAGGTACACATCAATTATTTATGCAAATTGTTGTCCAGAAATATAGGCATCTTAAATAAACTCAAACACGAGTTCCCACCCAAAATTTTGTTATCCTTGTATACCACTCTAATTTTACCATATCTCAATTACGGAATTCTTGCCTGGGGGAATGGGACCAAAATTCAACTTGACAAGATACTCATCATTCAAAAACGGGCCATAAGAAATGCTGGATTTCTCTCTCATACTAGCCAACTGTTTTTTAAGAATGAGCTCTTACGTATCTCCGACATTTATGTGTACAACTTATAGGGATATTTATGTATCAGTTATATATAAATGAATTACCTGCGATCGTTTCTGCACTATTTGTAAAAAAAAACAACGCTATCCACCCATACCCCACACGTCAAAGTAACTCTTTCCATTTACCACTAACTCGTACAATATTTGCAAAGAAAACCGTTACATTTTCAGGTCCAAAGTATTGGAATGAACTCCCAACTGAAATTACTGAAGCCACCTCATTGTTTATATTTAAATGGAAATTAAAACTTCTTCTAAATGGTTATGCCATACAGGCAGAAGCCGACATGTAGTGCTGTCAAAAGAATCTTTTCAATAGGCCATTTTCCATTTTCGTACCACCTATGCAGTTTATTATGATTGTATGTCTTTTCTCCGAGTGGCACGGGACGGGCCAATTCACTCGCCTGCAGCGAGTTGTTACGCCTCAGTAGCCATTGTTCTGACTTCTGGGGTGCAGTATAACTCGTTGCGGGCGGGTGTGGTGGCCCCCCCGGGGGGGGGGGCACTCGAATTATATTTTGACGGGGGTGTGCCTCACGAATCCCCGAAAAGGGGGTCTAAGGAACTGACTTCAAGGTGTAAAATACGGGGTCTTGGGAACTATGATCTATTGGGCAGAGTGAAAAACAGGGTCTAGGGAACTAAAAAACTAACCTCGCTTTATCGGCGGTACACCTTCGCTATCGCAGGATCTCGGGACGGGCCGCGCCTGGGGCCGCGCCCGCGCCGTGTAGCGCTAGCAGCTAGCTAGCTGGAGCAGTTTTCAAGGCTCGCGCGACGAAAGGGCCTAGGGCGCGAGACCAGGTCGAGCGACCACTGCCTCCGCCACGCTCCCGGCCGCATGCGAACGGATATGTTTCATAACGGGGGTCTTCAGAGCGGGGCTGAGCGGCTCCTGAGCGGAACTGAGTATCTAGAGAACGGAAATCGGGGTCTGAAAAAGGGGGTCATCAAAGCGGCACGTCCCCGTACCACCAATATACGTGAGTGCCCCCCCCCCCGGGGGTGGCCCATCGCTGGGTGGGAGATGGCTTTTTTTTTCTGCTGCATATTGATAAAATTTTCTATTTATTTATGCCGAAATGCTGACATAATAATCCCGTTACATTGGAGCATACGTGGTTACTGTTTTATATGTCGTTTCTTATGTAGTGCGTTGCGTTAAGCCATCGGTAAAAATTGAGAATTAAAAAAAAAAATCATGTCAGCACTTCGGTACATATGCTTCAGAAATTACCACGGCGGACAGGAAATGTTTATTTACCCTAAAAATGTGAAATTGTGAATTGTGAAATTATTGCTGTAATGAAAGTGACAAAGCCATCCAATACTATTTCTTTGAATGCGATTTTGATTACTGTAACACAATAATTTTATTTATATTTTTTTATATAATAGTATTGCTGGAACATGCATTGCTCGTTCCTACTATTTTCAAAGACTATTACAAATCTTATTACTCTTTGGAGCCTATAACTCACAAGCGTAGCTTCCTCCTTAGGCTCCTCAATATTTCATTATTACTCTAGCCCAGTCTTTTCAATTAATATTGCATGTGAACGCATAGATATGAGGTACTCACCTTCTTTTATTTTCTCTGACAATATATCTCTTGTTTGTTCGTACCATTTATCTCGTTTGTACCAGTTATATTGTTTGTACCCATTTACATGTATACTGTAAAAAATATACTGTAAAAACATACTGTAAATGTGAAATATGAAACAATAAACTGAAAACTGAAAACTGAAACTGAAACCTAACCTATCCAGTTAGTTCAATCTAGTGCAATCTCTTATACCCCTTATAGTTTTTTTTATGCCTTTGGTGACAGTTAGTAAATCGGGCAACCCCAAACCATACGCTACTAAAAATTCATGAATTTTCCCCCCTATATTTGGTAATTTAACAGGGTAACTTGTTAAAATATGAGAAAATGTTTTTTTTAACAGTGTATGTCGGGCGATTGTAAATACATGCTGATTTCCGGTAAACCAACAAACTTGCTGTTGTTTTATAGGGAAAAGACTGTAAAATTGAAATAAAGGCAATAACTTGTAATTTCAAGGGCCAGAAAGCCTGTAGTTTTATAGTTATTTTTTACAGTGTAGTATTAGTATTTATTGTTGTTGTTATTACCATTATTATTAGGCCTATTATTATTATGATTATTACGATTAGTATTATTATTGTCATCATCATCATCATCATCATCATCATCAATGTTATCATTATTATTATTATTATTATTATTATTATTATAGGATTTTCCGTCCATTTAACGCGTTTGTCATTTAATTTCGTCAATGTTTACTTCAGTTTTGTCCTGAGAATCCTTGAACGTGAAATTGTCAAAGTCAGTTTAGTCATTTGTCATTCAAGTTAGTCTATGGTCAGCAACGTTGCCAGAGTTGGCAGAATTCTACTTTCTGGCAGAATTTTGACCGCTTTAGCATCTAGTAATTTGTTAGGCATAATTTGACAAAATTTAGCAGAATTTTAGCAGAACTCAGGTGTTTCTTTTTCTTTGCTTGTCAGAGTATTTTTGAGTAAAAATACACCCAAAAATGCTGATAAGCTTTTTTTTTTTTTTTTTTTTTTTGCTTGTCAGAGAATTTTTGAGTAAAAAGTCCCCCCCAAAATGCTGATAACCTTTTTTTTTTTTTTCTTTGCTTGTCAGAGAATTTTTGAGTAAAAAGTCCCCCCCCCCCAAAATGCTGATAACCTTTCTTTTTTTTTTTTTTTTTTGCTTGTCAGAGAATTTTTGAGTAAAAAGTCCCTTTTTTTGCTTGTCAGAGAATTTTTGAGTACAATTTTGATCAATTTTTTATTTAGCAGTAAAATATTTGATTTAGCAGAATGGTTTTTTTTTTGCTGGCCACACTGATGGTCAGTCATTTTCACCACTATTTCATTCGAATTCGTCTCACGTGATGATCCGCTGCAGAATGTAATGATCGAATCCGTCTTTGAATCAATCAATTTCAATAGAGTTTCATTCAAATTCGTCTAATACACAAGATATTCACTTAAAACAATACAAAAGATTCCCCTTTTCGAAGTTAATGTACACCTCCTTAATTCTAGAAAGCGATATATGAAAAGTGAATACAAGCCTTTAATTTGCAGGTGTACATAATTTTTCCTTCTTGAATGTTTTTTTTTTTTTTTTCAAATTTCAAGATGAGAAATCGAGTGAAAATAACTGAGAAAAAAAAACTGTCTATTGTTCTTAAAAGAAAAATGAAAGTTTGGATGTTTTTCAATAATTATTTCAATTTTTCCTAGGATTAAATCGATATATTTGTGTGAAAATATAAGTTTGCTCATTTGCTACCTACATGTCACTGATAAACTAATTTGCATTTCAATGAAAAGTTTATCCCGTCCATTTTAACACCTTTTTAGATTCATTTTAGTCTCTGTTGACTTCAGTTCGTCCCCATAACCCGGGAAAATGCAAGTGTTGAAGTAAATTTAGGAATTTATCATCTAAAGTGGTTGATCAATTTCAACATTGTCTATTCAATATCGTCAGTATGAATTCGTCTTACCAGACGGTCCTCTCCCGAATCTTATAATGAAATTCTTCAAATTTAAAAAAAGTGTTCTTTTAAATTCGTGGGGGGGGGGGGGGGGTTTATCCTTATTTTGAACAGGCTTTCATACGCTAAAATAAATATTCATTCATTGTCTTCTCAGAACTTCGTGATCTTTTACATTTCATGGTCAATTACGTCTTTGGTTGTTCATTTTCGAACTTTTTGCAGTCAATTTCATTATTTTTCACCCAATGTCAAAGTCAAATCACTTTCGTCATTTTTCCTTCTTGAATGTTCTTTTTTTAATTTTTTTATTTCAAGATGAGAAATCGAGTGAAAATAACTGAGAAAAAAATTGTCTATTGTTCCTAAAAGAAAAATGAAGGTTTGGATGTTTTTCAATAATTATTTAAATTTTTCTTAGCATTAAATCGATATATTTGTGTGAAAATATAAGTTTTCTCATTTTCTAGCTACATGTCACTGATAAACTAATTCGCATTGTTGTTCATTAATATGTTTGAAGGCAAGACAGGGAATCATAGCTGGAACAATCAATGACGAAATTGATTTGAATTTGACATTGGGTGAAAAATGATGAAATTGACTGCAAAAAGTTCGAAAATGAACAACCAAAGACGTAATTGACCATGACATGAGAATGATCACGAAGTTCTGAGACGACATTGAATATTTATTTTAGCGTATGAAAGCCTGTTCAAAATAAGGATGAAAACCCCCGACGAATCTAAATGAACACTGTTTTTCAATTTGAAGAATTTCATTATAAGATTCGGGAGAGGACCGTCTGGTAAGACGAATTCATACTGACGATATTGAATAGACATTGTTGAAATTGATCAACCAATTAGATGATAAATTCCTAAATTTACTTCAAAACTTGCATTTTCCCGTTTTATGGGGACGAACTGAAGTCAACAGAGACTAAAATGGATCTAAAGAGGTATTAAAATGGACGGGATAAACTTTTCATTGAAATGGATAATTCTCCAGGGTTTCATTCTCCTTTAATCAAATGTCTCTAGAGCAAGCAAATTATGAAGAGATGAAATGTCGAAAAAATGAATTATAACACGAGGCGTGCGTCTTCACACCCTTGATATCTTCGGGATACCTCTTTGCTCTGTCGTGTACCAACATCTGCAAGACATGAATAATCTATTTTCGTGATAGAATTGCGTATGTTGTAATATCCAAAATGAAAAAAAAAACAAAAAAAAAAACTAAGAGGATATATTTTCTGGAAGCCATGTAGCTTGTAATATGAATAACACGAGAGAGTAAAGGAGAGAAAAAGAAAGTGATTCGTGATGAAGAACGGCTGTATGGTATATAATTTAAAACAATGAGATTCTTTGTCGACATACCCCGCAGTGTCGTTTGAAAATCCAGTAAGGTAGGATCACATCTAAAAATCCATCGTGTTTCTGGATAAAGAACTCCAGTTTTTTCACTGGCCGCAAGTATAAACACCAAAGTGCTCAACAGGAAATTCAGTAGGTACGATACAGTCATGACAGAGAGAGGTAAAAAGCATACATTATGGTGAAAATTACCTGAATAATTTTGTTTTCTGCCCGCTTCTACACGTAGCATTTCACTTGCACTCTTCGCTGTTTACAGATAACTGCCACGTTAAGTGTGTGCACGTCGTCGCGTCGGTAGCATGAATGTCGGTGCAGCTTGTTACTGAAACACTTTTTTTTTAGCCATGGGACCGGCAGCCAGTGGGCAACTAAAGGGGCGGTGGAGCATCTTTCAAAGTGGGGGGGGGGGGGGGCACAAGCAAAAAAAGACACTTTGGGGGAAAAGGGGGTACCTACAAGGGGAGAACGTAAAGCGAAAAAAGGACCATATTGTGACATTGGTATTACCCGATAGTCTAATTAATATATTATCAAGCATCATCACCTTCCTTTTTATTATAGTTCTGCACACTGCTTTAGCCTGGTCTATTGATTCATATGCGAGCGAGCGAGCGAAGCGAGCGAGGAATAATTTTCAGACCTTTTTGTAATGCTGAAGGTTGTGCATCATTTACAGCGATGTAATGAAAATGACAACAGCAACTGAATTCGGGGGGAATGTCGAAAGATATTTTAATTCGTTCATTAACCTTGTATTTTTTCTTTAAGATTATATCGACATCAACAAACTTCATGAGATCTGCTTGATTTCATTATATACTATAAGAGCACTCCAGCGTAGCGAGCGAGTTTTGGGGGAATTTTTCAGGAAAAATATGCCCTTAATGGGTGTATATTATGGCAATGAGAAACCCTTTGTTTGGGGGGAGGGGAGGGGGCATTGAGCCCTTCCTGCCTCTAGCTCCATTGCCTTATAAATTAGTTGTAGTAATATGGGTACCTGTTCCTACATAAAGCAGCACCGTTTCTTTAAAGCTAGATATGGCTCTGCTTTTAAGAAACAGTGTGAATTACAGGTAAAAGGGGCACTTATCAAAAGAGAAAAGGGTGCTTATCAGAGATGGAAATGGGCACTTATGAAAAGAGGAAAAGGGCATATATTAAATAGCAAAAGGGGTAATTATCAGATTTGAAAAGGGGCACTTATCAGAAGTGGGAAATAAGCACTTATTAGAACGAAAAGGGGGTACCTATCAGAAGCAAAAAGGCACTTATCAAATGAGAAAAGGGCACTTATCAGAAAGGGAAAGGACACTTTAATCTGAAAAGGGGCACTTATAGGAGGCAATTATCAGATTTTGAAAGGGCACTTATCAGAGGGACCAAGAACACTTATTTGGAAAGGAACAGGGGTAATTTTAGTACTGCAGTAAAAAAGGCACGTATCAGAGAGATAGCTAGGGGCATTTTTCAGAAAAGAAATGGGCACTTTTTGGGTACTTGAAAAAGTGAGGAGGGGGCGCAATTAACACCCTTCTTTCGAATCTGTTCTGATTTTATTATACATTAAATGTATTGTCTTAAAGCGTGAGACTGTTCGTGTTTAATTTTCAGCACGTGACCATGCAGCTGCTGCACATGCCCTCCAGCTAAAAGGGAAAATAGTGATTAAAACATTTGCATGGTACAAGGTTGCTCTGTCAACATGTACGCGTGAAATGTTCAAAAAATTGATGTGTCATTCTTCTAGAAATGTGAATAGATGTCATAGATCATGTCTATTATCTCTTGTCAAACAGGTGCAGATGGACAATGGGTGTGTTTACATAATCCTGACAATATCATTTGATTACTTTTGAAAAAGTAATACAATTTTTACAATTTAATAAATTATTATTGAAATGATCATTTGACACGAAATTTCATCCTAAGAAAGATACAATACTCAAGATTGTACTAGGTAAATTTGACATGAACTGAATGAGACACTTTAGAGTAATTAAGGTTGTAAAGCCTAAAAAATGGGTTTTCTCTACATCCAGAGCATTTTGGGCAGCAAAGCTGGGTTTAGGGGCACTTTGGTGTTTTTTCAGGGGCGTGTTACATCCTCTACCCGATGGAAATGTCTGTAATTTTTTATATTTTTATAATGTACACCAGGCGCGGATCCAGGATTTCTTTGGGGGGGGGGGGCCCAAATTTCAAATCATGTGAGCTACATATTGCTACAATAATGGTGACACATATAAAGGGCTTTCACTCCCGCCGGAAGAACATTCTGAAATTTTTTAAGTCCATACAGATCATATTATAATGACTAAAGTTTCTAAATTCCGAAAGAAAATATTTACAATTTGACACCTATGATTTCGAGGGGCTACTTATTCATCTTTTGTTCGGTAATAAGTAACGTCTGTTTCTGATGGTGTCATTATGGTCATGTACGCTAACTTCCTCGAAATCCGCCCTAAACACTGAGTTTCGTGAAGCATGCGTCGGCTCTTGCAGGAAGCCAGGAGCCGTACTAAGGGCTCATTACTGTGGCAAATCATTACTCCTCGGCGACAGTCGGCGAAGATATCAAACAGTTATGTATCTGAAAAGACTGAAATGGCATATACTGTAAATCAAATTTCAAAAGGAACAGCACTATTTGTGCAAACCAGTCATTAATTGTCGTACGAGATAATAAAGACAATATCGGACACGGTAATGGCATTATGATTCAAAAAATAGACTTTATTGATATGCTCTATATGCATGATATCTATTAAGGAAATCGCACCTGAAATTGCATCATGTGCACTATAAGTTCCAAACGCTTTCTTTCATACAGTAAAAGTACGAAAAAGTTCCACAAGCTGGTATGCATACTATTACACAAGATGTAATAAAACAATAAGTGTAATTATAATGATACACTTACATGCCAAAGCATGATCATTATTGCGTTTCTTTGTGCCTGTAAAAGAATAATACTAATATAATATCCATGCAAAATTTTACTGTTAACATGAATATTTTGAAGAAATGTTAAAATTTGATTTTCCACTATATTGTTGAAAATAGGTGGAAATATCATCAACAGTATCTAAACGTCTTAAGGATAACCGTTGACATGATTAAAACCAAAAGTGGTTGGCTTGTACATATTTGTATTACTGTATAAAAGGTTAAACAAATGTTTAAAAAAAGGAGAGAGTATTCCAGTATTCTACAAGAATGGCAAGGCGTTTCACTAAGGAAAATCGCACCTGAAATTGCATCATGTGCACTATAAGTTCCAAACACTTTCTTTCATACAAGTACAAAAAAAGTTCCACTGGCTAGTATGCTGTATGCATACTATTTCATAAGAGATATGACGTTCACACTTGATTTGATACGCTTTTATTGAACGATGTTCAAGATGACAGCTAATAGCTGATACATGATGAATTATAAAAGCATAATTCAATTATACATAGGACAAGAATGATAAAAGTTACACAGCAAAAGCAATAGGCCTTGTAATCCAGCCAAAAGTGGGAGTTATAAACTGAGGCAGACTCAGAGAACCCTAGATCGAGTCTGAGTCACGTCTTTTAGATGGTGATATTAAAGGTCGGTCCCAGACATAAATAATCATATCTGATTGATACACGTCTGTAAAAAAACCAATTCAACATTTCAAAATAGATAAATAAACAATGTGAGGTCATCAAACAACTAGGAAGAAAATGTGATTAAATTTTGAAGTAGGTCCTTCTCTTTATTTTATTTCCTTCTCCCTCTTTTCTTTCGATCCCTTTCCCGTCTCTCTCTCTCTCTTTCTCTCTCTCTCTATCGTTTTGGTGGGGGGGGGGGGGGGTGGGGAAAAGGCCCGATTTTCCCCCCTTATAGAAATATCTTTATTAAATATTGCTTTTGACTTTGCAATACTTTATAAACACATTAATAACAACAAAATACAGCACATAATAGAATTAACAAACAAACCATTTTAATTATACAGCACATATAACAAAACTAGTTTACAGCAAAATTATGTTCACCCATCTGTTATCAAATGAGATGAAATTGTTATTCTTAAATTTTAACATATAGATATTCAGAATGGTAATGCCTTTGATAAGCATTTAAATTACTTTATTGATAGTAAGTTTTTTTTTTCATTTCCAGGAAACTTACATCCCTTCTGTTCTTTTCTTTTCTTATTCCTCCGCGTTTTCCTTCCCTTTATATCCTCTTTTTTCTTTCCCTTTCACCCTGCTCTCTTTTTTTTGTTTTTTTTTTATTGGAGATGGGGAGATGAGACAACGTGGGAGCAAGGCCCTTTCGGCCTCCGGCCTCCGGCCTCCTTTCCCCTTCCCCCTTTTCCTTTTTCTTCTCCCTCTTTTTTCCCCTTTCTCTCATCTATCCTTTTCCTTCCTTCTCCCTTTTTTTTATTGGGGGGGGGGGGGGGATGGAAGGCCCTTTTGGCGCCCGGCATCCTTCTTCCCATTTTCATTTTGTCTTCCTATTTTTTCCTTTTCTCTCCTCTCCCCCTTTCCCTTCTTTTCCTTCTCTCTTTCCCTCTTTGTTCTTTCTAATTTCCTTCCTGCTCCCTCTCTTCCTCTCTCTCTCTTTGCGAGGGGGGGGGGGAGGGGAAGCAACAGGCCCCCTTTGCAAGGGGGCCTGGGAGGCAAGGCCCTTTCGGTCCCTGGACTCTCCCCCCTTTTTTTCCCTCTTTCATTTCATTTTTTTTTTCTTTTCCCATTCTCTCCTCTTTCCCTTCCTTCCCTCTTTTTGGCCGGGGAGGGGGAGGGGGAGGGGGAGGGAGAACGGAGAGGCAAGGTCCTTTCGGTCCTCCCGGCCTCCCCGCTTCTTCCTCTTTTAATTTTTTTTCCTTTTTCACTTTTCTCTCCTCCCTCCCTTTCCCTTCTTTTCCTTCTCTCTTTCCCTCTTTTTTCTTCTTTCTACTTTCCTTCCTGCTCTCTCTCCCTTTTTATGGGGGGGGGGGGGGACGCAAAAGGCAACACTACACCCTGGGAGGTAAGGCCCTTTCGGCCCCGGACTCCTTCCACTTTTTTGCCTTCTTTTTTCTCCCCCCTTCCTTTACTCTTTTTGGGCGCGGGGGGGGGGGGGGCGCAAGGCCCTTTCGGCCCCGGCCTCTTTCTTCCCCTTTTCAAATTTTCTTCTTCTTCTTCTTCTTCTTCTTCTTCTTCTTCTTCTTCTTCTTCTCCTTTTCTCTCTTCTCTCCCTTTCCCTTCTTTTCCTTCTCTCTTTCTCTCTTTCCCTCTTTTTTTTTTGGGCCGGGGGGGGGGGGCCGGGCCCGCTGTGCCCCCCCCCTGGATCCGCGCCTCTTCCTTCTGACAAAATTTCGTCCATGGGCCCTAGGGAGAAAAATTTGCCCCAATTTTTAGCTTTACAACCCATCCCGACGGAAAATTTTGTCAGTTTTGGTGTTTTGGTAATGTATAGTCATACACCTTAATTCTGACAAAGTTTGGCGCATATGTTCAGATGTTAGATGGGTTGAAATCAACCGGACTTTGGGGGCCCTTTCGGGGGCTCTGGGGGCCTAACCCGGCGGCTTCATTCGAGCTGACCAGCTTTTTGTGAATGACATGGATAGTCTAAGGAACTTTGAGGGGTCAAATCTCATATGTAAAATGGGTTGATTATTTCGGGACAGGCTCCCAGACTAGTGGTTTTGTAGCATACTGTCCCTCTCTTGGGTTGGTTTGATGTGTATGCGATTGGGTCGTAGTGTATGACCTGATGACGCCTGTACTTCTTATGACCTTGGTTCTGGTCGCTAGTTGGTGATCTTTCCTCTCTTCCATCTACCGGTCTCTTGGTTCTGGACTCTCACTTCTTGTCCTTTGTGTAGTGGGGGAAGGTTGGTAGGATGTTTTTCATCAAAGTACTTTTTCTGGTTGTTCTGCCTGGTCTGCAGTCTCTGGTAGATGTCATCTTTTTGGAGTGACTGGTTCTGAATTCTGGTGGGTAGGATGTTTTGGATCTTTCTGCTCAGTAACAGCTCAGCTGGAGATGGTAGATGGCTGTCGAATGAAGTGGCTCTCAGGCATTGCAATGCCTTGTTGGTGCCTATGTTGTCTCTCTTGGCTTTCGTCATGGTGTTCTTGATTGTTTGTACTTGTCTCTCTATGAAACCATTGGATTGTGGATATCTCGGGCTGGAGGTTACATGCTAAAAATTCCAGTCTTTGGAGAACTCTGTGAACATGGCGCTACTGTACTGAGGTCCATTGTCCTCAGTCTCTCCGGGGTTCCTTGTTCAAAGAAGATTTCCTTGAGTAGTCTGATGACAGCGTTAGCCTACTTGTTGCTTGCAGTGGTAGCTGCTTTACATTTGGGTACTTTGAGTATGCATCCGCCACAAGAAGGTATTCTCTTCCATCTAGTGTGAAGAGGTCAGTGGCCTGGAGACAAATTGCCAAGGTCTGGTAGGAATTTCATGTGGTTGCAGAGTTTCTGCTGGCAGGGATTTCCCGTACGCCTGACATACAGGACATTTGTGACCCTGCACGACGGTTTCAGGTGGAAGTCGCAAAAATCAAAAAGTTTAATTTTACATCCTCTAGAATCTCTGGTTCATAAGCTTTAAAATGATGTATAGCAACTCTGTTTTCCTCAAGTAGAAGTCATCGTAAAAAGGGATTAAAACATGGAAAGTATCAGAATGGAAATCTAAATAACGGAGAAAATCGCATTCAAAGTTTGGGTGAGAAATTCAGCGTGACCCGCTTCGAAACTTTGCCGCGGACCTGAAGGTGGATTTGTGACGCCGCAAACGCAATCGTTGTCCATACTTAGAAACCATTTTACACTCTTTTTTTATACTTAACCAGCATGAATAAATCTTGTCTTGCCTCTTGAGAATGAATAGAACGAGACACGCATTTCAGCGGGAAGGTGGGGTGAAAAAGGTACTTCTTGTGCATTTTCAATGCAAGAATCAATAGCGAAATAGCGCCGAGACGCTTGGGGATAATATCCTCATAGCGGGCTCGCTAGGGCAGAATCTTTTCACCTTCGCTCATTCAACGACCGCATGATTACAAATGAGGATTATGTATTATTTGGCAAGTGAGGCAAACAATACCCCCCCCCTCCAGAAAGGGAGCGATAAATAGATAGATAGGTAGATAGAGAGAGAGAGGGGGGGGGGGGAGGGGGGGGGGGCGAACGGAGCAATATTATTACATGTGCATGTAGTTGCATTTACGGAGCATTATTCTATTTCACCTGTGACTAGAAATCAAAATATCGAAATTACCAAATTTGTATTGTAAACATGTTAAAACTACGCTTAACAAGTATTACGTATACAATTTTAAAGGAAATCTCAGGAGTTTTCGACTACAATCAAAATATTATGTAAACAAAAGAAAAGTCAGACGCTCATTCCGTTTGCCATAAAATTCTGTCACATTCTCCATTATACCCGTCAGTCCAATATGTCGAGTGCCCCCCGGGGGTCGGAGCTGACTGTTGTTGCTGCGGCTTGGCTTGGGAAGATGGGTTTTAAAGTTACAGTTACAGAAAAAACAACATTCAACGAAACTACAAAACAAATAGATCATTAAGAGCTTAGCTCAGCTACAGAGATTATTGCAATTCCGACTGCAATTTCAGAATTCGACATCTGAGTGAGATTTAAAACTCAACTCTCTGCGGCCTCTAACGTTAAGTCTATTACTTTAGATCTGTCTATAGCCAATAATCTAACTTCTACAGAAATCTACCTTCGTTAGGAAAATAGGGTTTAAATTTTAGAATGTACATTGGCCTTATACTAGTAACAAACCTAGTCTAGTCTATACAACTGTTATTACACTAAGTCCAACGTTAGAATATCTATTTAGATGCTGTCTTGGAAAAGAGACACATGAATAACTAGGTCAGTTAGTCCAGGAACTTACCAATACACTCGAGGGCCCGAGGGTTGATTGTCACCAGATTATTTTTGTAGACCAGCATGCAGCTAGTAGTAGTAGCTATTTAAGTGTATTGGCTTTTCGATGAAACGAAACGAACAAGTTTGTTTTAGGTCTAAAAGTTTTACCTGCACAGGCCTAGCTAGCTCTATATACTAGATCAAGATCTATCATTTTTTTTTTTTTTTTTACAATGCCCCCTGTGCCTCATAACAAAATAGATATCGAATCTCTCAGGCTATAATATAGTCTTGGTCCTTTTGCTTCAGTGAATACTTGTATGTCAAATTTGCAAAGTGACGGATTAGATGAGGTGTTGCGTTTGCCTCACCAGGCCAGGGGCGGTTGGGGGATCACGAGGTTCAGGACACCCCTCCACCGTTTTTTTATTTTCTCAAAGTTTTGCTTTGCTTTCTTGTCAGACATCAAACTTTTATTTTCCAAATCAACTCCCTCCAAATCTGATACTTTTGCTTGAGCCCCCTTTTTAAAATACAAAATCATTGATCCCACTCTGCTCCCATACTGAAGCCATATAGGATGGAAATTGCAAGCCTATATAGATCTAACTTTTAGATCTACCATGATTTGGGAGTGTGATTGATGATAAGCTGAATTTCGAAGAACATTTACGTAGATTGACGAAGTTCAATAAGGCTAACAGTCTAATGAATCTAATCAGACGAAACTTTTTTTTTTATTAGATAATTTCTCACTTTTGTACAAATCGCTTGTTCGTCCCCAAATAGAGTGAGTCTACGTTCATGCTGTGTGGAGCCCCCACCTTAAGAAACATATTACCTACATGCTTTGGGAAAATGTCCAAAGAAGAGCGACTAGATTAGTCCCAGAAATTAAAGCCTAGGGCGCTGCCTTATGCACAGAGATTGAGACATAAATTTGAATATCCCTACCTTAGCTTTTTGTACAGGAAGGCTCGAGGCGATATGATT